>JALHCA010000063.1:0-41073 GCA_024340505.1 Tolypocladium nubicola | reverse complement strand
TGGGGTGTCATGAGTCAAATGTACCGAACCGTAAATAGCTTTAGCCAAGGCCCTCTAGGGACTTCCCTCCGGGCGTAATAAAATCCGAATCCGAATAGAGTCTGTCTTCTCGAAAGTTTCCAACTCAGATCAAGTTGGTCGGCAAGATTCATTCAAGGCTACGCGCGTCGGCACTCCCAGACTGGACGCGTATCAGAAGCTCTTGTCAAGACAGCCTGAGCGGCTTTGGCATGGGCAATAGTCGTGCCACTGAGGTACGTCCCTGGTCAAGGTAGAGCAACGTTGGCTCTAGGCACGGCAGCGGATGTCTGCTGAGCAGGATCAAGGGACCCGTGGGTCGCCCAGCCGCTTCAGGATTGTCGACAGCAAGCACGGCCTGGAAGAGCTCCATCGGGGCACCCACGACTTGCGACCACAACTCAGCCTTGACGCGCATGGTGTACTCCTCGCGCTTGTTCGCGCTCAAAGCTAGGCGAGCGTTGCGCATTGCTGGAAGCCACTTGCCGATGGTCGGCTGTAGGTGCCCGTTGATGTATTTTTTCTTGATGAGGTCCACGCATGCCTCAAACGCCGCGGAGCATCGAGCAAGCTGCTTGTTTCGCTGGGCAAATCCCCTCCTCGACTTGATCGGACTCGACTCGGGAAAGATGATTGTCGCGACGAACTTTTTGCTGGTAGACGACGTAATAACATACTCTGGCGTTGACGACGCGTCGTTGCAGGCTAGGGACGATACGAACTTGGAAAGCACTTCTTGGCTTGACGAGAAGGTAAGGCGGGCTCTCGTCTCAGGTATCTCGTAGACTTTCTGCGCGATCTCGTGCTCCAGCAATATCTCAGGATCGATCATGTCGATCTTGCTATCGGCAGGCAGCGCAGAGCAGAATTGTCGCAGCGCGTTGGCATCTCTCGTCGCTTGCATGAGCCGGCGAAGGTGCTGCATGTTGCCCTCTTCCAGCATGCTGATGCACGTCGACTTGGCCTGACGAGCCCGGCTCTTGGACTGGATGTACTGGATAGCCGAGGTCGTAAAGATCGAAGCGAACAACCAAGTGGCACTCGGGAATGTCGATGCCCTCTTCTGCTACCTGGGTAGCGAAGAGGCAGTTGGTCTCGCCTCGCCGGAATCGCTGGAGTGATATGACTTGATCGCGAAAGGACATGTTGGCGATGCTGGATGACATGGCTTGCGAGCCGACCTACCAACTCTGTCAGTTAAAGAGCCCAAGATGTATGGGACGGGGTTCCTTGACTCACAAGACACGCCGCTCGAATGTTTGGTATGTCAAACTGTTGGAAAACATTGGCAAGGAGAAGCGCAGTGAAGCGCTTTTGCACAAATACAATGCAGCGCCGCGAACCTCGCCGGAAAGCATCTTCGAGTATTTGGCGCAAAGCCTTGACCTTGGAAGAGAATGCCTTGGAAGCACCGTTCATAAGTGCAACATTCGACGCAGCAGCATTGTCCCTGATGATATTCTGAGCCTGTTGTAACGTAGCAAGGACCCTGTCTGCCTCGCTCACGCCATCGACTGTGAAGTTGCTCGATCCCTGCGCCTTGGCCATTCGCCTGCTAACATCTGCGTCCGTCATGAGGAGCTCCCAGTACCTGTCGGCACAATGGGCGCCAAGGGTCGAAGCGGCCTCCTGCGTAGCGTCAAAGTGAACTCGATACTGAGCGTCATCAGAGATGAGGTCCGCGAGCCCCTTCCACAGCGGCGTGCGTGCGTCTTCGGGTTTGATGAGCCTGTCGTAGTACTCCTTGACCTCGGCCTGGCGCCGTTGAGCCTGGCTCTGCATGAGCGTCTCGTTAGATACTGTCGCGATTTCGCTGCACAGAATGCTCTCCAACTCGACCGCTGCGGCGCGCAAGTCTCTTGTCTGAAAATCGACCGGGGAAGCCGTCATGCCGAGTATGCGGGGGCGGTTGAGGAGGTTGGGCTCGCGAAGGTAGTGGTCCTTGATGATGCGGGCGTACGGGTGTTCTTCTTGGTATGGTGCGCCTCGTCAAAGATGAGAAGGTTGACTTGGCTGATGTGCAGGAAGCCGCTGCTCAGGCAATCGAGAATGATCTGCGCCGTGCACACAAAGACCATGTTGTCTGCGATCTGCTTGTCCCAAAACTCCTTGGTCCTCATGATGCCCGCCATTTCGCCGTGAAACTTGGCCACGGGATGCTCCAGGTTGGCTCTGAGAACGCTATACTGTTGGAAACACAGCGCCACTTTCTCGACAAGAAAGAAGGCAACCTTCTTGGATTGGTCGACGGCGCGTCGCTCCAGCTCTTGGTCCAGCGTATGTCTCAACAGGAGCGCGGCGATGAGCGTCTTGCCAGATCCTGCCGCACGTGTCAGATCACCATCTAGGATGGGCAGAGAGTGATTGTACCTGTATCGAGGACGACGATGATATTTCGCTCCTTGGCTCGCTCAAAGAGCTCAACTTGGTACTCACGGGGCGAGGCTATGATACTTCGCTCCTCACTTTGGATCAAATGGGCTGTCGACATGCGGTCTATGCCTCCTACCTGGTTTTTAGGTAGCCTGGAACTGAGGCGTTGGCTTTTCTCTATCCACCTAGAGAAGGCAGCATCGCCACGCTTGCGTAGGGCGGACAGGCCACGGACGACTTCAGGGTGACCGATGAGGCGGTACTTGTCGTCATCGTCGCTTTCGCTGTCCACATCGTTGTCACCGTCAGAGCCGCACTGCTCATTGTCTAGTTCAATGCCTCTGGCCTCGACAGATCCGTAGCTGACTGAGCCTTGAACGCTTGCTGGGCGAGCCCGTTGGCGGCGGACGTCGTTGGGTCGTTGGGAGAGGGCGCAGTCGGCGTCGCTGGCGCAGCACTCCCGACTGGCCACGACTCGATGGTCCAATCCCCCATGATGGCGCTCGAGGGTTTCCAGACGCCCCCGACAAAGGCGCAAGCAAGGCTCAATAATTGCTGTCGTGCATTTCGCGCACTCGTAGTTACTGCCGTGAAGTTCAAGAGTTGAGCTGATGCAGTAGGTTCTCCACAATTTGCGCCTCGTGAGAAAAGAAAGCGTACTAAAAGAACCAACGCCTGCGATCAAAACAAAGAGGAGAGAAGGAAATCAGAGATGGGCACAAGAACCAGCGTTGCAGCACTCGCGAGCAGTGCAAACGCTGGAACAAAGAGAAGGCAGGCAGTCGCGCAGGCGCCGTCCAGAAGCACGTGCCCTCATTTGCAGCGTGCGGGTCGCTGCTGGTGCTTGCCCGCATCTCAGCGCCCGCTATGAAGTTGAGTAAATCAGCCTGCATTGTGCCCATGAGACTGCTGCTGCTCATCCAAACCAAGTGACGGCCAATCTTGTTCTCACTCAATCGAGCATCCATTGCTATCTGCCACATCAGGCTCCATGACAGCGGCAATCGCTCCAGGCTTTGGGCTGATGTGTGGCATCAGGGGCAGCGACGCTGGAGCGTCCACGGCTCCATGATCTCGAGCCTGGTGAGTTTTGCACTGCTGGAGAAGTGCTTCATTTCTGCATCAAATGCGCCCAAACAGAGCTCTGGACCTAGCTACTTCGTCGGTACCTCAATTGACATCGCTGGACGATACTGCTGCGACGCTTGTCGCGCCTATAGCCCAAGCAGCTCCAACCATTCTCGCCTGCCGATGCAGCAAACGCCTCCAGCAGATTCATCCAATCGGGTATTCCACAAGTGCAGAAGCCTCTTCGAAGGTACCTAAGAGAGCCGAATTTATTTACGGGTGCGGCTGCCCCGCTACTAAATCGGCAAGCCAGCACCACAATCCTCGGCCACAGCACATCGAGACGCTAGCCCACAGTAGTGCCCTCGCCGAATCGTCTCCAACATACTCCGTACCTCCGAATAGCATGTCTCGACCAGGGCAAAGCTCCTCCCCTGAAATGGGGCCGTCCATTAGGCTCTCATTGCTTCCCCTTGTCAAGTCCGTGTCTTTTTAGCATTTAGAAGCGGGTCGCTACCTTGTGCCAGGGCGGCTCTACAGGGAGACGGTTACCTCTTACACGTTGAGCTTTACGCCCGCCTACAAACATCACCTTCGCCCTAGATCTTGTTCGGTGGAAAGCTGAGATTCAATCAAAATGGTTTTCGGCACTCTCTTCACCTTTCCCGTGAGTAAACATGACCTCAAAATTAATGCTTCTTGCTTCAAGCTGCTGACATGTCCACCCTAGGGCGACCACCCTCGCACCATCGCCATCAAGGCGGTCGCCAAGGCGAATGGCCTCGATCTCAACATTTCTGAGCAGCCCAGGACTGTCGAGCACCTCAAGGTCAGCAAACTCGGCAAGGTTCCCGCATTTGTTGGCGAGGATGGCTTCCAGCTCTTCGAATGCATAGCTATTGCCATCTACAGTACGTCAATCCTTGCTCTTGAATATCCACTTCCAGCAAAATGCCTTTGACAAGGTTATTCCTGTCGAAATGTGTTTCGCCATGCGTTCGCACCAACTTAACTCTGGGTCCTGCTTTCGGCGTGTCTAACCTGTTGCTTCTGTGGACCGACACTAACTTCGCACCAGTTACCTCTCAAAACGAGGAGACCACTCTTCTCGGACAGAACAAGAAGGAATATGCCGACATTCTCAAATGGATGTCCTTTTTCAACACCGAGATTATTATCCCCGTAGTCGAGCAGTATCTTGCTCTGATGGGCATTATCCCCTACAACAAGGAGGCCTTTGATAAATACGGCAATATGGCCCAGGCCGCCATTGATGTTGTTGAGGAGCACCTACTCACCAACTCCTTCCTTGTTGGGGAGTGCCTTACTCTTGCCGACATCTTTTGCGCGGGGATCATCGCTATTGGCTTCCAGTTCTTTTATGGCAAGGCCTGGCGCGAGGCGAACCCCAACGTCTCCCGCTGGTTCAAGACCGTCATCAACCAGCCCATCTACTCTGCCGTCACGGAGAAGTTTGAGTTCCTCGAGGAACCCAAACTGACCAATGTCGACCCCAAGAAAGCCGAGGCCTCCGAGCCTGTCGCTGATGCAGTCCCTGCTGCTGCCGCCGCGGCCGAGCAGCCTGCTGAAGTCCCTCAAGAATAGAGAAAGCTCATGGCACTTCAACAAACAGTAAATTGCCATAGGGCGTCAGTGGTTCGTGCTAGAAAGCGAAATCGGGCCTGAAAAGGAAGCTTTTTGAACAGCATCTTATACTAGGCCGGCTGAGGGCTTTTGTTGATGTATTCATGTGGAGCACTCGGTCTGCGGCAGTTTATAGAATGCCAGTTTGTACCTTATGTCTGTATTGATGGCAATTCTTTGTTCAGCATACTGCTTCACCCTCTTCGACATCCAACCGAAAACGGTAGTCATGCCATCGTGAATTGAGACGTGACAACTGCCGGCCGATAGTGCGATGGTCCCAAACGCACTTTTGAACGCCGAAGTCCAGGACGAAATGGTGGACCAGCAAGTATAACTCATCTAAACATCATTGGTCCATCCTGTCGGTCCGTAGGCCTACATTCGGTAGTAATGCATCATCTAGCCGGACTTGGCAGCTTGTTGTAGCTAGCCATAACCTTGAGGAGTATCTGTTTATGAACTTCGAAATGCGGGGCGTTAGTATTTATATCAAAGGGGCTCACACCAGCAAAGGGTAGCGAAGTGAGTGTTGCAAGTTACGCTGTACCAATCAGAGCAGTCAAAATGTCAAAGGCAGATAACGGACACATCGTTCATGTTGGTACCGTCGAGGGTATTGACGAAAGCCGCCAGGCCAATCATCATGTTGCCAAACTAGCCATGGGCGGTAGCATCGTGCTTGCTCCCTTCGACGCTACTCGACGCAACCTCAAGATACTTGATTCAGGAACTTCTGACGGTGCGCCTCCCCAGGATGAGATCCACTACATAGCCGCTGATGAACGCAAAATATAGGTTACTGGCTTAGCGACTTTCGAAAGTCCCTTGCACAGCCTGACACTTGCACAATGATTGGGTTCGACGTCACGAACGGACACTTCCCCAACCCCCCACCACAAGGAGTAGAGCTGAAGATGCATGACGTCCTAAAGCCCTTCCCAGAATTCTGGCTCGGCGCATTCGATCTGGTTCATCAGCGTTTTGTGCTGGCTGCTACGGCGGCCAAGGGGCGCGACGCAGTGTTGGGGCTCTGCAGTCTGGTCAAACCCGGCGGATGGATCCAACTCGTTGAGATGCAAAGCACTGTCGGCGAAGACGATGGGCCCGCTGTGCATCAGCTAATCAAACTAATCAATGAGTTGCATGAGAAGATAGGAGCGCCGCGGGACTTGGCAGACTTGGCGGTCTTGGAAGGCCATGTTAGGGCGGCCGGCTTCCAGCGCGTGGGAACCATGGTAGCTCCTGGAACTCTCGGCGCCAAAGTTCCTGATCCAAAGCTCCGAAGACTGGCTCTCAAATCAACCTTGGAATCAGCTGCAAGTCTACTTGAAATAAACAAAAGTATGCCCTCCATCCAACCCACAAGTTTGACCAATACTAACGAACCTTTTCAGCACTCCCTGGTGGCTTGCAGTGCATGTCTGAGAATGAGGCAGACACGTTCGTGGAACGCATAGAGAAAGAGCTCGTAGGGGAAGGAGGCAGTTGGCCCATAAGTGTAGTTTGGGGCCAGAAACCGTTGAGGTAGTAAGCTCCGCTCCCAATTTAAAACATGCGAGGAGGCCTTTTTTTGTAGCAAGCACTTGAAATGCATTTGTAAACTTGGTGACTGTTGACATCTCGATATCTCACAGACCAAGATAATGTATTGTGCCTTCGCACAGCATGGCATAGACGCATAACTAGTCAAAGCGCGAACATGTCACCCCACTTCGCCTTTTTGTTGCCTCTCGGCAGGATTTTACATGTAAGTGAGCATCCATTGATAGCACTTCTAGAGGCTCCATGTCCAAGAGAACCGAATGTGCTTGGTGGAATGCGACTGCCACCCGTCTTCTAAAACTTCAATAATAGTATCTCCCCCGGTAAAACCTCATTCATCCTTCTCTGATGCCAAATGAAGCTCCCTATTACATGACAAGTTCCAAGGCTTTCAAAGTCGATGATCGCTAGATCTCGCATGTTCTTTACCGCAGACCCTCGGTAATGGTAGCCAAAGTAGCAGCGAAAATGCACAAGAAAGCCGGAACATTAACCAGGAGAGTCCGGGCGTGATGCTTTGGCAACCAAGTCTCGAGCGCATTCTCGTTGGGAACCCCAGCAGTCTGGATGTCCCCAATGCGGCGAAGAATGGCAAACATGGTAGGGCCCCAGCAGAAGTGAGCGATGCTAAACAAGGCGCCGGCAAGGTACAGGCCGCGGACCTCGCGGCTCTGGCTACTCAGACCGTTGACGATGCATAGGACGGTGGCCGGTGGGTAGGTCAAACCAATCCCCCAGATACCAGGTTTCATGAATGCCGGTAGGTAACGCGGCAGGATGTTGCCACTCGGATGGGTCGGGTCGTTGCGCAGCGAGGGGTGCAAGAACGCGCCGAGCGAAATGTCCTGAGCCCAGCTGAACATCAGGGACGCCGATGAGATGACCAGTGGAGATACACGGAGGAGGGCGGACCCCAGCCGAGGGGCATTGTCCGCGCTGAACAGAGATGACATGTTCGGCGGTTGTCTTGCGAGGTAGAAGAGGCCGTTTGTCTAAAGTGGACAATGCAATACTCTGCACCAACAATTGGCAGACTGGACCTCATACTAGCTGCATACTAGCTACGCTTCATTTTATAATACCGAGTTCGTTCTTGAATGTTGGTCCAATTCCCGGCCCTGGTCCATAACCCCATCGAAGCATCGGCTGATCGAGGACAGTGCCCCGGTACTCGGTCATACGATCTATTTAAACATGCAGTAAGTCTTCGGTCGCGTTCGCTCCTTTGAAGGGCTCGGCCTGGATTAGTCCATACATATACTGCATTGGGCAATTTATTTCGCGCCGCCGCTGGCGGGTAGTCTCTCTGCAGGACTGGGGCCGATTCGGCGGTTGTGTCCTCATCCGGCCACGATGCGGAGTGTGGGGTGTCGGCATCCACTCTTCCGAACCGGCACGCCGAATTATGGACGAAAAGAAACAGCGGCCCGAAGGTCGTGTAGATGTTAAGTTCACACCCGCTCAAAGGCTTTTCATCACATCTAGAGCAGAAACTTCCAGCCAAGTGTTTATTAGAGACGATGGTTTGACTCGTGGTAGTGGAAGTAATTAGCATATTACATGTAGTATTCTCATTTAGCGTTGTGAACCGTCGGCACTGAATAGCTCCAGAAATTTATAGCCCGCACCGAGGCCAAATGCTCCGCACCGAAAGTAGTTGCGTCAGCTGCGTCAGCTGTGTGTACTGCCGATACCGAAGCAGCTCATGCACGGATATGTCGAGACTTTCCATTCTCGGCAATTACGTATGGTTCGAACTGAACTCTGGGGCGCATTGAACTCACCAATAATCCATTCTGTAGTCACAAATCAGATTCACTTAAGGATCCTAACCGTCTAATCATACCACCTCCCCTCAACTCCGCTCCGTAATACTGGAACCTGAATCGCCCCCCGTATCTTTCCCTGCATAGGCACAATGGCGAACAAGGCTGCGGACTACGACGCCATCGTCATCGGTGCCGGCTTCAGTGGCATTAGATCGCTGTGGGAGCTGAAACAGCTTGGCCTGACCGCGAAGTGCTTCGACGCTGCTTCGGACGTGGGAGGCACATGGTACTGGAATCGCTATCCAGGGTCCCGAACCGATGGCGAAGCATGGGTCTACATTCTAAACTTTGCCCCAGAGTTGCTGGAGGAATGGGACTATCGCGAACGCTACCCCACCCAGGAAGAGATTCAGCGATACTTGGGGCGTGTTGTTGGTCAGTAATTCCCCCGGCAGGCAATTGAGATGATATCCGAAGCTTTAAAGCTCAATTGGCACTGTAATTGTTCATCTGTTAACGAAGGAAACAGACCGTTATGATCTGCGCAAGAACATCCAGTTCGGCACCCGAATCGCGTCGGCACACTACAACGATACCGACAACCTCTGGACGGTCACTACTACAGATGGACGGTCGTCGACTTGTCGGTACTTCATGCCAGCTACTGGGATTTTGTCGGTCCCAAAAGACCCGCCGTTTGCAGGGCTCAAGTCGTACACCGGCGAGTGGTATCAGGCATCGAACTGGCCTGCACACAAGGTTGACTTCAGCGGCAAGCGCATCGCCGTTGTTGGAACTGGCTCCACTGGAGTCCATCTCATTCCCAAGCTGGCTCCTGCCGTGAAAGAACTGACCGTTTTTCAACGCACGCCAAACTACGTGCTCCCCGGGCGGAATCATCCCATCGACGAGTATCAAGTTGTCGACATCAAGAAGAACCATGATGCCAACTGGGAGCTTGCCACTATGAACATAGCCGGCGCCGCATGCAAGTCATCGGGCCGAACTGTCAAGAGCGTGGGAGACGCTGAGAAGATCAGGCAAATCCTCGACCATGGCTGGGAGCGAGGTTGCTTCAACTTCCAGCTGGAGACGTTTGACGATGCTTTCATTGACCCAGAGTCCAACGAGCAGGTGGCGGAATTCATCCGTCAGAAGATTCGCTCCATCGTCCAAGACCCGGCAAAGGCGGAACTCTTGTGTCCCAGATACCCCTTTGGAGCCAAGCGCCCGCCCGCCGGGCACTTTTACTACGAGGCGTTCAACCGACCCAACGTCAAGCTGGTTGACATCAGCCGAGACGATATCGATCTCTACGAAAAGGGAATCCGCACCAGCTCCGGGGATGAGTACGAGTTTGACATGGTCATTTTCGCCTTGGGATTCGATGCCGGCACCGGCGCCCTGAATGAGATGGAGATCAAGGGCAGCCAGGACAGAGTGCTGACGGAGTATTGGACGGAGAGGATTGGAACTTTTGCTGGAGTCCTGGTCTCTGGATTCCCAAACATGTTCATCGTTTGCGGTCCTCACGTGCCTGCCGGAAATCTGCCAGTTCCGCTGGAGAAGTCGGTGAGCTGGATCGGCAAAACAATCCGCCACATGGAGAAGAACAAACTTGCCAAGATCAACGTGAGCGAGAAGGCCATGTATGAGTGGTCTGACCATCACGACGGACTCTGGAACTCCGTTTTCATCTCCGAGCCTGCCAAGGAAAATAGATCTTGGTTTGTCGGCACAAACATCCCGGGCAAGCCTGCCAAGATCATGTTTTACTTTGGCGGCGTGCAGGGCTGGCTTTCTTGGCTCAACAAAGAAATTGACACGGAGTGGGCAAGCATGGAATTCACCCCTCTCGCGGTCAGCGACAAGGCGGCTGAAGACACATTGAACCAACATAATCCAGATGACGACCTGTCAGCAACAGCTCGGAAGTTGGAGTCAATCATTTTGCCCTTGCAGTCCGACGAAGCTGGTATGACCCCAGCAGAGAAATTCAATCTTGGTTCTGCCGCCTGCGCGCGCTACATTGACTGGGCGGTCAAGGACATGCATGATCGTGGACTGGCCCCCAAGCCGGACTATCGAGTTCACTGGTGGAAGGTGTTGGAGGACTCTGTAAAGTCAGAGTCGGGACAGGCGCTCATTCAGCAGAGCCCGGATACCAAAGAAGAGCTGGACCAGCTAACGTCCAAGCTCGGTGTCGAAGGCGAGGCTATAGCTCGAATTGGGCCCGAGCTGGTTCGCCTGCTGACTGGCCAGACTCACCCCCTTGCTCACATCCTCAGGGGCGACCTGCTCTTCCGCATGTACCTTTCCGACGAAGGGGCTCGACCTAACCGATACATGGCCGACTACGCAAAGATCCTCACCTCCAAGAACAAGGGCTTGAGAATTCTGGAGATTGGCGCCGGAACTGGAGGCACGACCTTCCAAGTGCTCCAAGCTTGCAGTCCGAATGGCGAGTCCTTTTGCTCAGAGTACATGTACACCGACATTTCTCCCGGCTTCTTCAAGACTAGCCAAGCCACTTTGAAGAAATGGGGAAATCTCCTCAAGTTCAAGACTTTGAACGTCGAGAACGATCCCACGAAGCAGGGTTTCGAAGAGCACGCCTACGATCTGATCATTGCCGCGAACGTTATCCATGCGACGCGGTCTCTGAAGAACTCTCTGGGCAACATTCACAAGTTGCTGAAGCCTGGCGGGCAGGTCGGTCTCGTGGAGCTCACGAGGTTGACTCCGTACTTTAACATTGCGTTTGGTTCGCTGTCGGGTTGGTGGGCTGGTGTCGATGAAGGCAGAATTGAGAGCCCGCTGCAGTCTCCAGACCAATGGAGTGAGCACCTCAAGAAGGCTGGCTTTTCTGGCGTCGATGTGGCAGCCTATGATCTCCCAGAGCCCGAAAGGCATAGCGCTCTGCTGATATCGACTGCCCTTGCGGCTGGTACAACGGCTAATGGGACCAACGGGCAGTAAACTTCAATTCGGTGGCTTCGAAATGAACGTAAGATCGCGGAGCTGACCGAGTCTTCGCGTCTACTTGCATAATATAAACTACTTCCAATTGGACGTTTGACTTCAAATTATCCAAATTACCGTGTGGCGGTCCTGACCGAGTGTGCTGACACCGTATCGACTGCTATCAGCACAATGTAGATGATGATGAAGGCGTGAGAGTGAAAGAAAGCGAAATAACAATGTTCCCTCTAAAAGTGAGTCTACTGGGTTCAGCCCATGTAGTCGAGCGTATGTCAATATCTATATTGACTGCTACAGTATATTGTCTTCAGGACATAAAAACGACTCTTGCTGGTCTGTCCCTACTGAGCGCTGTCTAGTCATCCCCAATGACAACCTTTTGTTCAGAAACACTAGAGGCAGCCGTGTCCGATGACTTCCTCCTTGCCTCAATAGCCTTGTGCTTGCCACCGCTCTTCTCAAAGTACTCCTTGATCTTGGACCGAGCAACGTCCACAACGGCAGCGTCCTCCACAGTGCTAGGTACCGCGACATCCTTGTCGAACTCTCCGTGCACACCATTCTCCACCAGTTCTCGAAGCACTCGGCGCAACGTCTTGCCCGACCTCGTCTTGGGAATCATGGCTTTCCCTTGGACGATGCCCCCCAGCGGGGCGAATGCCCCCACCTGCTTGCGTACAAGCGACTGTATTTCGCGCGAAATTTTATCGTCTGGCACGGCGGACTCTGGGTGGTCCGCGACGGACAGGGTGATGAATGCAAAGGGTAGCTGGCCCTTGAGTTCATCGGGGATACCCACTACGCAGCACTCTGCGACGAGTGGGTGTGATGAGATGGCTTGCTCAATCGCTCCTGAACATGTAGTCAGTAACTGTGGCAAGATGTTTAGAGGTTCTCCCAAAGACTCACCACTTGACAGGCGATAAGCACTGACGTTCAGTACGTCGTCGTTCCTACTCATCACATGAACGTAGCCTTCCTCATCAATCCACCCAGAGTCCCCAGTGTCCAGCAGCGTCCCATCGAATCTTTTCAGATAGCTGTTGTAGAACCTTTGCTCATCTGCCCACAGCGTACGAAACGCCGTCGGCGCAAGAGGTAAGCCCAATACAATATTTCCCATGGACCCTCTTTCTACTTCTTTGCCCTCTTCATCCACAACACGAATGTCGAATCCCGGCATTGGCTTTCCAGCACTCCCGGGTTTGATTTGCATAGGCGCGTGGTTCCGCACGGTTGTGTTGCGGTCCTGCCCAGCGTGCGGCGTGAGGGCCCGACCTGTTATCGGTGACCCAGCCTCCGTTGACCACCAGTTGTCGATGACATGAGAGGAAGAAGGTGCACCGTATTTATCGAGAAGGTCTTGGTACATGGATATCAAAGTGGGCTCCGAGCGCTCGCCAGCCAGAAACAAGGCTTTGAGTGATCGTAGGCCTCCGCGCTCGCCGACCTTGGACAAGGCGTCGTTGTGAGGATCATCGCGTCTGATGGCTCGAAGCGCGGTTGGAGCGGTAAACATTGTATTGACCTTGTACTCCTCAACCACGCGCCAAAACGCAGACGCATCAGGTGTGCCCACAGGCTTGCCCTCGTATAGGACGGTGGAGGCTCCCGCGAGCAACGGCGCATAGAGGATGTAAGAGTGCCCGACTACCCAGCCAATGTCGGACGCTGTAAAGGCCACGTCACCGGCGTGGATATTGAAGATGTAGCTGATGGACAAATACAAACCCACCGCGTGGCCACCCGCGTCGCGCAGCACGCCCTTGGGGGCTCCCGTCGTACCGGACGTGTGGATGATGTAGATGGGATCGCCGCTCTTTACTGGAACGCAATCAGCCTTGATGCCTCGCGCCTTTGCTCTGCCCACAAAGCTTTGCCACGACGTTTGCTTGGCGCCAGTCTTCTTGCCACAGCAGACAAATGTCTGCAGCAACCGACACAGCGTGCTGTGCCGGGGCTTCAAATCCCATTGCAATTGCTCCCGCTGCCAAATGATGATGTTCTTGGGCTGGTGAGACGATAGGTCGAGTGCATCCTCCACCAGTGGTCGATACGCAATGGGAGGCCTGTTCCCAACGATGCCACAGGACGCCGTGAGCAGAAGCACTGGCTTACAGGCGTCGATGCGTTGAGCCAGGGCGTTCGCCGCAAAACCGCCAAACACGACGGAGTGAATGGCTCCGAGTCGGTTAATAGCCAGCATTCCGATCAATGCAGCTGGAATCATGGGCACTGTGGTTTGAGCCAGTCAGATACCATCGCTCATGATGTATGGCCCAAGCGCATACTTACTGTATAGCATCACCACATCGCCTCTCTTGACGCCTTCTTGCCTGAGGGCACCAGCTAGCGTCTCGACCTCCCGGAGAAGTTGGTCGTAGGTATAGGTTTCTTTGGTATCCGTTACGGGACTGTCGTAATAAATGGCGACTCGATTTCCATTGCCCGCGGCGACGTGTCTGTCGACGCAATTGAAGCATGTCGATATCTCGCCGCCCGCAAACCACTCCCAAGATGGGTGGCCCACACCGTCTGGCAGCGTCCTCTGCGTCATTCGGAGGTTGGCCTCGGGCTTCTTGTGCCAGTGAAGGTGTTCCGCTTGGCGAGCCCAGAATTCCTCGGGCATCCGCAAGCTCTGTTGCAGAATCTCATCCTGAAGATGAGGCCGCGCCGGCGCCTCGGGAACCATGCTGGAACAAATCACACGAAGTCCTCAGTCGTCGCGACTGGGCTGGTCACATGTGAGTCCTATTCTTCCCAGTCTTTCCAGAAGCAGATTGCGCACGCTGTAGCAGCAGGATGAGGTTATGGCGGCGCTGTGTGATCTGTACACGGGAATGGCATACAAAACACGGATGGACGGCTCTAGCCTACAAAGAATTGAAACCTCTAATTTGGCACTGTAATAGTGCCAAGTTCCAATGGACGTACACCTCCTGTAATCTCATAGCGTTCGGTTGTTCGGTTCGGAGAGAGTACGCGCTAATGGCACGAAGCGATCGGCCCTGCCGTTCGTTCGGGATTAGTGCCCGAAGAGTTGTCCGTTACGGCGCCGATGTCGTGCATACGTTTCCACCAACCACGACTCACGGTCGATTGGTGGTCCGCTCGGGCTGCACGGAGAAGATCCCCGCCGGATCTGACAATGTTGTGCCGGCGACTATAAGAGTATGGTACCATACCAACCCGTTTGTGTAATGCACCCTCGCTTAGAGTAGTCGTGACTCCCTGGCTCATGAATCTCTATTTTCGTGTTCTTTTCGCTTAGAACTGGGATCATGAAAGGGTCTGAGTCGCGGGCTTCGACCGCCAGATCAAAGGCACCGGAAAGCCTCAGGGCTCAAATACTTGCACCCCATGTTGCTTCTCCCGCAGACCTGATTACTTTTGGTCATATACGTACAACTTAAGGGCTATCTTGTCATCATGCCTTTGACTTCTTCCGCAGCCATCAGCTCGGGAACATTGGGGCAATGGCTTGCGTAGTTTGATTGACTGTCTGGATGTACTTCAAAGCCTTCACGGCTCCCCGCCTTACACAGCTAGTTCAAACTCCCTACCCTGCGCCCTTATCCAATTGGGCATCGATAGGCCAAACTATGCCTCGGATGCGCCTTCAGCCTTCGCTTTCCCATTTGTAGACGTCGGCATCGGTATTGGGCCTCCCGGAGAGGTTTCTTTTCTCGCGGTCAAGACCTCGACGCCTGTTTCTGTGACGAGCATGGTGTGTTCTATACGCAAATGTGTTAGCATCGGGCCACACATGCTGAGCGTTGGTTATACATACCGAATTGGGCAGTCCGTTTGCCGTCAAGAGTAACGTTTGTCCAGTTATCCGGCCAATGTACCTCGCGAGATTTCCCCAGCGCAAGAATGGGTTCGATGGTAAACGTCATTCCAGGTTTGCATACTCCTACTGCCTTGTTCTTGCCATAATGAGGTATCCACGGCGGGGGATGAAATTCGGTGTTGATGCCATGACCACCCCAAGTCGCGACGACCGTACAATCTCTGGATTTGGCATGCTTCTCAATGACGCTGCCAAAGTCTCGAATGGGGCAGCCGGGCTTGACGAGCTGAATGGCTATGTCTAGGCACTCGCGTGCTGTCTCGACTACTCTGACCGAGTCTGGATCCGCCTTGGCTCGATCGCCTACATAGTAAGTTTCGTTAAGATCGGCGTGGTAACCCTCGTAATATAATGAGATGTCAAGGTTAAGGATATCACCATCCAAAAGGACACGCTGGTCGGGTATTCCGTGACAGACGACTTCGTTGGGAGAAGTGCATAATGACTTGGGGAAGTGATTATAGTTCAAGGGAGACGGATATGACTGTCAACGTTAGGAGTTATCGCCGTTGTCTCGGAGGCCAGCTAGGCTTACATTGCGCTCGACACAAGCGTTGTGGCAGACCTCATCGAGGTAATCCGTGGTGATGCCGGGCCTGAGCTCCGCAGCGACAATGTCAAGAACCTCTCGGCCTAACCTGCAAACCTTGCGCATGGCCTCCTGGGCCTTGGCGTCTAGAAGCTCGATCTTGGACCTATTCAAGCGCCGTTCGGCCTTGGGTATGCCGGTGACGGCCCAGTCAGGGTGCGGGATCGACTTGGGGACCGTGCGCATCGGGGAGAGGGGATAGACGGGCCGGACGGAGCCGGTGAAGGAATAGGTCGGGAAAGGATTGAAGAACCCGGTAACTGGATCGGGTTTAGAGACAACCTTGGGAGGAATGATGCTGCGAATGATACCATTTTGCGCCTTGCCTTGGGCGGTCTTGTGCAAGGCTTTATGCTGGTTCTACGACGAAAGAGACCCGTCAGCGTGAGGCTGCAGTAGGAAGAGGGTACGCCGACTGACCCAGCTGCTCTTGAAGCAATCTTGGGAGCAGAAATAGCTGTCTTTCATGCCCAGCTTCAGACACGACGGGCACTGCAGCGCTCCAGCGTCATTGCCGCAGTCCGCCCCGAGGCATTTCCTCTTGGACATGAGTTCTGACGCACTGTCATCCATCGCAGTAGGGTCACCCATGGTTGCAGAAATCGTTTCTGGAGAGAGAATGGAGCGAAAAGCACGAAGACACGGAGGTGGAAGTGAGGAAGAAGTGATGTGTTTGGCTGGTCTCGTGAGAGGCACGGCGCTCGACCCGCCCCGATACGTGCATTCGGCCGGCACAAACCGAGGGCAAGGGGCGACTTGAGGGCGACTCGGAGGCGACTCGGGGGCTTCCCGCGGGTGAGGCGTCATGGGACCCGATAGATGCATCCCCGGCCAACCCCGCCCCCCGCCTGGCCGACGGGCACTTTGCTGCTTTGAGCCTGGCCAAGGCTTTAACTTTCGGCGTGGCTGATCTGGCTGGCTGATTCCCTTTCCACAAACATCCTCCTAAGGTCTCAGAAGACCCCTGTCGGTAAAAAATATGGCGGCCAAAACCCCTGCCGACGAGCAGAATGCGCCCAGCGGTATGTCACACGTCTCGCGAGTAAGTACGTTTGATCGAAGCAACTCTTGCTCACAGTCGCTTGCGGCCGAGCAGCCCAACCATCAGCAACTGGCTCGAGCTCCGCCGGGGCAAACGGAGCCGCAAACGGCCATGCCGCAGCGGAACACTCCGGCGACGACTCCGATGACGACGCCGACGATCACGCCACTGAGACAACTGCAGCCGCGGGCGGAGATGGCGCCCTGAAGAAGAAGAAGAAGAACAACAAGCGCAAGAAGAAGAAGAAGGCTCCAACGGCCCAAACTGACGCTCCCTCGGTCCTCATGTCCCGGCTGTTCCCAGGCAACAGCTATCCCAAGGGCGAAGAGGTTGAGTATGCCGATGAGAACCGGTATCGCACCACCAACGAAGAAAAACGCCACCTGGACAACCTCAACAGCGACTTTCTCTCGGATTACCGCCAAGCGGCCGAGACGCACCGTCAGGTCCGCCAGTGGGCCCAGAGGAACATCAAGCCGGGCCAGACGCTCACCGAGATCGCTAATGACATCGAGGATAGCGTGCGTCGTCTCGTCGGACACGACGGCTTGTCCGAAGGCGATGCCTATCGTGCCGGCATGGGCTTCCCGACGGGCTTGAATCTCGACGAGATTGCTGCCCACTTTAGCCCCAACGCCGGTAACAAGACTATGCTGCAGCAGAACAATGTCATGAAAGTTGACATTGGCGTTCATGTCAATGGCCGCATCGTCGACAGCGCCTTTACCATGGCGTTTGATCCCATGTACGACAACCTCATTGAAGCCGTTAAGGATGCCACAAATACTGGTGTCCGCGAAGCTGGAATCGACGTTCGACTGGGCGAACTAGGCGGATATATCCAAGAGGCCATGGAGAGCTATGAATGCGAGATCAACGGGAAGACCTACCCTATCAAGCCGATCCGCAACATAACTGGCCACAACATTCTACACTACAGCATCCATGGAACCAAGAGTGTTCCCTCTGTAAAGACAAACGACACTACCAAGATGGAAGAGGGCGACGTCTTTGCCATTGAGACCTTTGGCACCACTGGCAAAGGCAGAGTGGACGATCAGGGTGAAGTCTCGCATTATGCTCTTAGCAAAGGTGCGCCAAAGGTGGACCTGCACCTGTCTTCGGCCAAGTCGCTGCTGCACAGTATCAAGAAGAACTTCGGCACCCTTCCCTTCTGTCGCCGCTATTTGGACCGGCTCGGGCACGAGAAATATCTACTCGGTGTATGGCATGCTTAGTCCCCAAAAACTGTATCTGGAGGGGCTGACAATCTGGCAGCTTAACCATCTCGTCAAAGCCGGCATCGTGGAAAATTATCCACCCCTTGTTGACGTGAAAGGGTCATATACAGCCCAATTTGAGCATGTGAGTAATCGCTTTGGTGTCATGGAGAAAAAAATGGCTAACCGTGTGGAACAGACCATCTTGCTCAGACCTACCGTGAAGGAGGTCATCAGTCGTGGAGAGGACTACTGAGTTTGTCGGCCGCCCCCAGAAAAGGCACATCAATCAGGACACCATCAGCTGCTTGGGTCGAAAGGGAAGCGATTGTGCCTCGGGAGGTCCTCATATAGCTCCCCCATGCCTGCCAGATGGCTCATTCCGACTATAGTGCAATGTATCGCGTCTTGGCTTGATTTTTCGTTCATAAATACTGCAAAATTTTAACAATTTACTAGAAGTGCTGTCGTCGGCCTTCCCTGTAAATCATAGCTTGACCTGTGGAGCAAGCATCAGAAGCTTACTTCCACCACCTTGCGGAGCAACTTAATCTTTGCCTATGGAACAAATGTGACGTAGGCTTAAGCGATTGTCACAGATTTACTCGTGAATGGTCTCGAGCAGCTTGCCCGCTCTGAGCTCCGTACATACGCCGACTACCAGGGCACAAGCTTCGGTTGTTTCGGGAATTGCCTAATTGGGACTTTCGGGCTTACTTGGTAGCTGGGGGTGGGACCGCCGACCCCGGAGCAAGGAAGCCCAAGACACTGCTGTCCCAGTCTCCAAGTAAGATACAAAAGTCGACGAACGTGAGGAATGCTAGTGCGTATTACTTGTCGTAGTTATTGAAGCGGGCAATTATCGGAGCTCCATGCCATATTGCTTTACAATGCTGGACCTAAGCCCGTTCTTAGCCATCAGGCAAGCAATCAGGCAAGAGCCTTTCTTGGCTGTCACGGCCGCAGCAGCATCCTTGGTTCTGTACCTACAACTCCGTCCCGTGCTTAGAGACATACAACATCCGCCCGAAGAGTGCACGATTACACGTGCAAGAGTTCGTGTCGACGCTGAAGAAAGAAAGCGGTTGACAGATGTCAAAGCCTCGGAGGAGGACGAGCCGCCGTACCCAATCGATGCTTTTCCTGGAGGAAGACAGTTCAAGACTATTTATGGAACAATCCAAGTTTTTGAATGGGGTCCCGAGGATGGTGAAAAGGTCCTGATGATGCACGGCCTCAGCACTCCTTGCATAGCATTAGGCGACATGGCGAAAGAATTTGTCAGCCAAGGATATAGAGTCATGATATTCGGTGAGTTTCGCACTTATTGGTCTCCTTGCACAGATATTGGGGAGTATCTGGTCTTGCTTACGAGTTTGAAACAGATCTCTTCGGTCGAGGCTATTCAGATGCGCCGAACGACCTGAAACATGATGCTCGGCTCTACACTACTCAAATCTTGCTTGTTCTCTCATCCTCTCTGCTGGCTTGGACTGGATCCTCTGCTTTCCATATTGTAGGATTCTCCCTCGGCGGGTCAATGGCCGTAGCATTCGCCGCCTATCACGCGAGTATGCTTCGTTCTGTAACCCTCATCTGCCCGGGGGGTCTGATTCGCACGTCGCATATAAGCCCTCGAAGCCGATTCCTCTACTCATCGGGCATGATACCAGACTGGCTGCGCTTGAGGCTGCTCCACAGCAGTTTGGCGCCCAGCAACGGCGCCCCGAGTGCTGACGTCCCTGAGGAGGTCATGAATGCCGACATGGATTTCGATGAGGTGCCAATCGCGGTGGATCAGCAGTCCGTGACAATCGGTGACGTGGTTCAATGGCAGATTGAAGGAAATGCTGGATTCGTTTCTTCGTACTTGAGCTCAATACGAAGCGCGCTGGTCTACAGACGCCATGACAGGGTGTGGAGGGTCCTGGCAGATGAGTTGGCACGTCGACGAGCAGTGGACGCCCCGCCGGGTCTACGAGGTGGCCGAATTTGCATCATCACCGCGGAGAGGGACGCCATCGTCGTGAAAGACGAGTTGATAGAAGACAGCACGGCGCTTCTCGGTGTGGACGCAGCTGACGTGCACGTCTTGAAGGGCGGGCATGAGATTGCCGTCTCGCGGGGCAAGGACATAGCCTCAATAACAATAGAATCTTGGAATAGACAACGTTAGATTCGGAACTAACTATCCAAATTTTGATTGCGGATGGCCCTTTGTTCTCCAGTCAAACTCTCAAAGCAAATGCTCAACGACATCGTCCAGTTTGTGAATGCCATACCCTGCTTCATCCATATTCATGATTTCCAGCCGCCATCATGGTCATTCACATTGTGCAGTGCAATTTGGACAAAATGAGAGGGAATGATTTTTCATTGTTAAAGCTAGTCTGGGACCTCGTCAGGGCTATTCCACATTCAATCTCGCGGCAGCATCCCCGACAACTTTGACCCGCTCTTCATCCCTAGCCTCAATTCTGCAACCAAACTTCATCGGCCTCGGAGCTGGCACTGGTTCATACTCGAGAGTCTCCCGAACCTCATTGCCGTCTGGGCCCAGTGGCCACCGGATATTGACTGCCCAGCCCAATTTAGCGACCATGATGACCAGGGTCCGCTCCGCGAACTCGTAGCCTGGACAGGCTCGTCTGCCGTAGCCAAAGGCGGCAAAATTGTGGCAGTTGGGGTATACATTCAGTGGCTCCTTGTATGTTGGATAGGTGGGCTCAAGCCAACGGGCAGGGTTGAAAAGCTTTCCATCTGGGTAGGTTTCCTTGTCCATCAGAATAGACCTATCATGGTTATTAGCGTGCCGTGGATCCAGCGACAGAAGGCGGCAAAACTTACGTAAAAGTAGCATGAAACACTGTCCCCTTTTCGAAAAAGTATCCTTCATAAATGTCGTCCTTCTCCAAGCAATGTGAGATTCCCATTTCCGCCACCAGGCTCCTATATCGGACTCCCTCTTTCACAATTGCCCTCACCGTCGGCAAGTTGGGGATATCCTTGTAATTTGGCATCCTGTCTTTTCCGACAACCTCGTCGACCTCTTTCTGAAGCTTCCTCTGCCACTCGGGATACTCCATCATTAAGTAGAGGAAGGTAAGTAAATTGTTGTGAGGAGAGCGCGTACCACCGTCGATCATGGCTTGGAATGTATGAACCGACTCTTCATCCGTGACAGTGTAGTCACCGCGGTTCAATAGAAAGTGCTTATAGATGGACTCCGTTGCCGAACCATCTTTGACGCTCTTTTCGACTTTGCGCCTGAACGACCACATTTGCTCCATGTACTCTCGTCTAAGTCTCTCCATAGTTCTCAAGCTGGGGACCAACCAGAACGGCATTCTTCTGAGAAAGGGGAACACATTGCTAGGAAAGCAATCGGGACGAAAAGATTTCATTATTTCGGCCGTGAACTCTTCGTTGTGGTGAATGTATGGGTCGGAGGCCGAGCGAATTGAGAACCCCAGCAGTGAACTGGTAAGAACTGAGTAAGAATACCGCAAGAACTCATTGTCAAATGACGACGGTGATTGGAGCAGGGCGTGAAGGGTAAAAGTTGCCTCGTTGTCCATCAGGCTTTGGTATTTATTGATAGAGGTGATGGAGACTGCGCTGTGCATCAGGTTTCTCTGGCGACGCCACCCATCTACCAGAAATCAGCATCATAACGTATCCTGCCAGCAGCAGTCCAAGCAGCTTACCGTCCTTGGGTCTGAAACCAGGATTCTGATTCTCCGATATGTACTCAACCGCATGGGGAGCTCCGCGATCGGAATACTTATTAC
Source organism: Tolypocladium nubicola (assembly GCA_024340505.1). Taxonomy (NCBI): domain Eukaryota; kingdom Fungi; phylum Ascomycota; class Sordariomycetes; order Hypocreales; family Ophiocordycipitaceae; genus Tolypocladium; species Tolypocladium nubicola. The sequence goes on along the minus strand of JALHCA010000063.1, from coordinate 19,179 downwards.
CCCTCTTGACAAACAGCTCCTTCGCAATCTTCTCGTCAGACAGGACCACTTGTTTCTCCCCCATGATGCTGAATTGGGCGATGGGGCCATACTCCCGAGCCCACTTGGCGAATATGTGAATGATGCTGTTGCTGTTGGATGAAGCCAGGTCCAAGGCATTACCGACAAGCGGCCAGCCTTTTTATTATCATTAGCTACGGCGTCAACAGAAGCGCGTTGCAAATGGAGAGACTGATGCACCTTTGGGTCCGGGGGGCAGCTTTGCATCTTTCATGCGCCTATGCTTCGAGATAGCTCCGGCGACGTAATGAAGCACGACTCCCAAAAGTGGAAGCCACCATATCTGCGACATCATGGCCATGCTTACAACGAGTTTCCTTTGGTTCGTGGATATTGTGAAGGGTCAATTCTTCGGCTCTGAAGCGACATGTTCTCTCCATAACAGGATTGGAGGAGACAGCTACGATCCGGCTAGGTATTGGTATCGCATATGCACATACATCGCAATAACTTCACCTGTATTGAAATATACGATTCGGGGAAATTGCTTTATGATCCCATCATCATCCGACAGCGAATTGTACTCAGAGCATCGAAGGTTGTTGCTGAAGTCGTTGCACTAAGCGCTTTCGGCTTTCGGACCACTTTCGGCGCCATGAACCACTTTCGGCATGTGGACTACTTCGGTGCCAGGAACAGACTTCGGCACAAGTGACATGCAGTACCGTGCCGCATCGAGCGTCTGAATTGCCACTGGAACCTGGGGCGACGACTTATTCATAAACCGTTGTTGCCATGTGGGGACATTTTGGGTACAGGTAGTCTACTTAAGTATGTCGCGAAATACTCCATGTTGCTCGTTTGCTGGAGGATCAACCTACTTAGTGTACTAAATACCATACCGCAAAGATGGACAACTTCATGAACATGACTAAGAAGGCCGGCCACACGGCTGAGCTGCAGCGCCTGGCTGACCTCCACGCCGTCTTTATGGATGCCATGGATGGCAAGCTTGTCTTCGCACCCATCGACCTCGAGACGCCGGGCAAGAAAATCCTCGACTCTGGCACTGCTGACGGTAAGTAGCCCGCCATTCCTTCTGCATGGTGCTAATTTTGGTCGAAAGGCATCTGGCTCCGCGATGTACGTAATCCCCTCTCGGCGCAGCACGAATACTTTGGCAGCGACATCGAGCCCGAGCTCTTTCCCGAGGAGTCCGATGGCATCACCTACTTCAAGCAGTCCTTCAAGGACCCATGGCCTGAGCACCTCTTGAACTCTCTCGACCTCGTCCACGTGCGGGGCAGCTTGGCGGGGTCCGCCCCGGGTCATACCCTCGAGGTGATCAAGAACCTCGCTTCCCTGGTGAAGCCCGGCGGCTGGATCCAGCTCATGGAGATGAACGCCTTCCAGCCGCCTGCCGGTAGCCTCGGGCCCGCAATGACGGACTTTGCCAAGATGACTTCGGAGGTTTGGACGGGTATCGGGGTTGGAAACTTTGCCAACGACATGAAGTCCATGCTGGAGCAGGCCGGCTTCAAGAACGTGCAGGAGAAGCGGATCCTGTGTAACATTGGCAAGCTGGCGAAACCCGAAATGCGTGCCAGGAGTGCCAATGGCATCACGGGACCCGTCAAGCCACTGACGTCTGTTGCGAGGAGCGTGTCGACTTCCTTCAGCAACGAGCAGCTTGACGCTCTGCCTGGACGGGTGAAGACGGAGCTTGAGACTGAGGGCGGCAGGATCGAGGAGGTTGTTGTGTGGGGCCAACGTGCCTAAAGCCAGGCAGAGATAATGGTATGATGACTGCGACACAGCTGTCAAGTCGGCGGCATGAAGGTTCAGCTGTTCTCGTAGTATCAGCAGGAGCTTCGTCAGATGCGAAATACATTATCATCCAGTCTGATTGTCTGGTTCTACAATAAGCAAAGCTCATTGCGACCGACATATTTTAGTCCTCTGTACTTTACTCGCCCGCGCATCTTCGGACCATCGGTACTTCGTACACTGCATGCTTCTATCGCGCTCATTGTTACATATATCTGAGTAGTGGTGACAGCATCGGCACAGGTGCATCGCGTTCCGGCGAGGAAAAAAGCTGCAGAAAACTTTCGACTCTTTCAATTGGCTCCGAATAGGATGTTTGGACAAGTCCTTGCCTCTGAGGGTGATATGTGGACGACAAGCGCAATCTGATCGACGCCCAGATAGCCTCAAACGTCAACACTCTGTAGCATAGAATGCTTGATCACGGATCATAGCTAGAGAGTGTGTCCTACACGCTTGAGACATAGTTTTGCTTTGAACTACGACGGTCGAAGTTCTCTACAAGAAGAGCGAGGCTCCAACAGCGCACGCCCAACATGACCGCCAACATGAACATTGGCTAGCGAAAGGTGAATCACTTCCAGGGCGTGACGGGCGCGATAGATACCAATTAAATACATAACATGTCTAACGCCTTATTTAATCCTCCAAGTCCCGCATTACTCAGTTCGACGGCTCTTTTGTAGCAGTGGCACTCGGATCACCCCTTTGGACGCCAACAAGAACGAGCCCACGACCTCGTCCAAACCCGCTTCAATTGCACGAGCAACCCACTCGCTCAACGGCAAGACTCCAAGCGACCCTGCTGCGGAGCCTTCGAGGTACGCCTTCAGTTGATCAACCGGAACAATCTCATCGCCGCTTTGGTGCACGTAGATTAAACCGATGCCGGAGCCTCCTGTCGCCCTGTCTGCGCCTCTTACAACAGAGCTGGCAATATCCTTTGATACAGTATCGATGTGAACGAAATCGAACGCTCCCGTAGAGCCTGCGAGATTGGGCACCGCTTTCATCAACTTGGAAAACTGTAGCACGCTGTGCACAATGTCCAGGGCCGGCACATTGTCGCCAGTGATACTGCTAGGTCGATGGATCCAGATTTGCCCTTGGAAGCGTTTGTGAAACTTTTCGAGGATCACTTCGCTTGCCCACTTTGACGCCACGTACCCATCTGAGCCGTCGACTGGCGGGTAAAACTCTGCCAAGGACGACTCCGACTGCACTGCGGCACCGCTGAGACGCGCGATACCACCCGTGGAGATGTAGTGGATCGGGATATTGCGGCGTAGGGTCAGGCGAGCGAGTTCAATCGTAGACAAGACGTTGCTAGCCCGCAGGCTACGGTAGTTCTTCATGTGCGACACTTCGGCGCCGTTGTGAATGATGACATCAACGTCGTCGAATAGATCGACTGCTTGCGCTTTGCTCAGGCCTAGATTCGGGAGCGCAAGATCACCAGAGTGGCGCACAATCTTTGGCGAATCTACACCCAGCGATCGGGGCTCACCCTCAGCACTGCCACGGATAGCTGCACAATGAACACGAGCAACTTGTGGAAGTTGAACCAGCTGGCGTAAGATGGCATTTCCCAAGAAGCCAGTTGATCCCGTGAGTAGAACGGACAAACCGTCTTTGCCGTGAGCCGACGGCTTGGGCGTATCTGTGGAACAAGGGGACCCGAACATGTTGTCGTCGAGCTCTGTTTCCTTCTCCCAGTCGATGTGGACAAGCTTCGAATTTCCGGTGAGTCGCGCTGCGAGCAACTCGAGGGTGCTGGTTTGGAACAGTTCTGCCAAGGGAATTTCCACTGCAAAAACTCGACGAATCTCCGACTTTAGACGTAGCAACAGCAACGAATTGCCACCAACGGAAAAGAAGTCGGAGTTGCGGCGGATTTGCACGGACGACGAGATGTCCCCTAGGACACTTCTCCACACCTCTCGCAAGCGCGCCTCTTCCTCTGTGAGGTCGACTTCGGTCTCATCGTCGAGAGAAACATCCGGCAAGGGCAAGCTCGCCAACTTACGATTGTCGAGCTTACCTCTCTCCGTCACTGGAAGAATACCCAATGGTGTGATAATCACTGGACGCATATACAGTGGAATTGGAAGCTCTTGGGTGAGTTGACGCAAATATGTTTGCTTGTCGTGAACTTGGCTGGTTCTGGAAAAGACGGCGTATGCCACAATTCGCTGGTTTGTGGAGTCCTCCCCTCGGACTAGAACAGCCGCATCCACGAGGGTGCCGCGAGATGCTTGAACGAGAACTCGGGAGACATCATCCAATTGGACGCGCATGCCTCTGATCTTGACCTGGTCATCGCCATCAACACGTCCAGACATCACAATGGATCCGTCGGAGAGCATGCGTCCTTTGTCGCCTGTGAGGTACAGCCTGTCCCATTCCGGACCTCCCTTGACGAAGGTTGCAGGCTTAAACTTGCTCTCGGTAAGTTGTGGCAGGTCAAGATAGCCACTCGTAACGCCGGGTCCGCTGATGGCGATTTCGCCAGGCCATCCAATGGGAACAGGCTTGGAATTCTCATCAACAATATAGACTCCGTAATTAGCGATGGCCTTCCCAATCGGAATGCTGAAATCGCCAGTGCTGACATTGCTGGGCGATACTTCATGCATAGAAGAGCATATAGACGCCTCAGTGGGACCATACGCGTTGATAATCCTCAAATCCGGCCGTTTGAGACTGCGGAACTGGTCCAGAAGGTTTGTCGTAAACGCCTCGCCGGCGACCATGGCAATGCGCCACGAAGAACACTCACGGAGCTCTTTGTATCCATACTTCAATATCGATTGCATCTCGGAGACGATGAAGACGCTGCAAGTGACGGCCTCGCGCGCCATCAGAGCAGCCAGTTCTGCGGGGTCACCACGGTTGTCACCCATAACCAACGAGCCGCCGTTGGCAAGTGCGATGAAAATCTGGTAGATGGCCGCGTCGAAGCCTTGTCCGCTCTGTTGCAGCACGACTTCACGGCGCAGACCCACCGTGTCCGTCACACCGAGGATAGGGGTTCGGATGTTGCCATTCGTAAGAGTGATTCCCTTCGGCTTTCCTGTGGAGCCGCTGGTATACAAGATCATCGCAAGGCCGTCGAGGGCTGACAAGTCTTCAACTCTCTCCGCCGAAGTCTGAGGCACTGAGTCGAGATTGACGAGTTTGATCTGATGGGTGTTTCTGGGGAGCTTCTGGGCCCGTTCCGAGGTCGCCGCATGATAGAGCAGCACTGTCGCACCGGACTCGTGCAGGATATCGCTCAGCCTCTCGTCCGTGCTGCGGATATCCAAAGGTACATAAGCTGCGCCAGCCCGAAGAACACCGAGGATAGCGGCGATTGTGTCTACTTGGGGGTCGAGCAGCACGCATATCGGCGACGGGGGTGCTGTTCCCTCACTCAACAGTTCGGCCGAAATGGCGCCAGCCCTCCCTGACAGTTGTAGATAGGTTTTGGAATTTCCACTGATGTCTTTGACAGCAAGAGCTTCGGGATCCTTTTCTACCCAAGCATCGAAAAGCCTCGACAGGGTGCCATCCGAGGAGGGTGCAAGTTCCGCCTTGCGTCCGGTTCCGAGGGCGACAGCCTGCTCCGTCAAACTTGTATCAAATATGAGAACGCTACCGACCGAGCGCGCAGTGTCCTTGGAAAACATATCGAGCAAGTGAGTGTATGTGTTGGCGAGCAGCTGCGCACCTTCCTGGTCATACAGGTAGTCTTGCAGTGAGAAGGTAAGCATCGCTGTGCCGTCGTCCAGCTCGTCGACGGATACCACAAGATCGAAAGGATTCTTTGCATCGGCGTATTCTAAGAACTTCATTTCCACTCCCTGCATAGGAGCTGTTCGACTTGCTCCCATGCGGTAGTTGAAAATCACCTGGAACAACGGCGTCTCAGTAGTCGACGCTGGGACATTGCATGACCGTAGTATCTCCTCAGTTGGGATGCCGGTCTGCGCCAAGGCTGCATAGGCCTTTGTGCGGGTGATCTGAAGGATGTCGCTAAACTTCTGCTCGCCATGGACTCGGAACAGCACCGGTATGGTCTCCAAGAAAAACCCTATGGTGTTGCTGAAGTTCTGATCGGAACGGTTTGCGTCTACCATGCCGATGCACATCTGCTCAATGCCCACCAGCTTGTTGAGCAAGACTTGGAAAGCCGAAAGAAAAAAGTGAAACGAAGTAGTCCGAGAGGCTTGGCTTGCCTTCTTCAGTGCGCTCACTACATCGGCACTCACGTGCGTGATGACATCTCGAACCGCGTACTGCTTCAATGATTTGCGCGTGCTGACTTTAGCAAATGGAAAGAGTGGCAGTGGGTCAATCGGCTCGCGGAACTCGTCTTGAAAGAACTTGAGCCTCTCAGCATACGCTCCGTTGGCCAGGTCCCGTTGTTGCTTCAGCGTGAAGTCGGTGTATTGCGTCGGCAGCTTTTGGAGAGTTGACATAGCATTCGGATCGTTGTAAAACTTGGCCAAGTCCTGTTGGAAGATCTGCCAGCTGACGCCGTCCATGACGATGTGGTGGTATCCAAAGATGATGGTATGAGAATCAGCGCTGTGCGACAAGACCGTAGCAATGAAGGTGTCTCCCGTCTCTAGGCTGTATTGATATGCGTGCGTCCGGTCGAACTCTGCTTTGATCCGTGAGGTATCATTAATACCGTAAACCACGTTGAGTCTGAATGTCGATTTCTCAAGTATACCCTGCACTGGCTGTCCGTCCTCCTCGTTGGTGTAAAAGATCGTGCGTAGGGTCTCGTGACGTTGAGTCACGGCCTCAAGGGACTTCTCCAACTTGGACACATCAAGCTTTCCTGAGAGCGCATAAGATGCTGTGCAGTTCAAGACCGTATCATCGTCCAGATACTGAGACAAGAAGTAGAGTCGTGATTGTCCCAATGACAATGGCTCGGTACGGATTGGAGTTGTTCGAGAGGACCTCGTGTCGACGACGTCCAGGCCGACTTCGGTGGCTGCAGCTGAGGCAAGCTGGCTACCCTCAAGAGAATCCGGCCGAGGCGACATTCCTGAGGACCCAGACGAAGTTGAAGCGTCTTCAGTCGCATTCGGCTCCGTTGGCGCTTTGTTCCAATCACGGGATTTTGGGAGAGGAGCCGCTCGCGCGTGAGCGTCTGAAGCTTCAGCCTGTTTTCCTTCAAAGGAGAGAGATGATATGACCTCGGTGCATATTTGGTTGATTGAAGATCCTCCCAAAATCTTCAATACCGGAACATCGTGACCGGCTTCCGAGAATATCCAATTCCGAATCTCAATGGCAACTAAAGAGTCAATACCCAGATCAATGATGGGAACATCTGTAAAGATATTCTCGAGAGACAGCTAAAAGTTTTGCAATCAGCTATCGTATGCAGTCTTCCACATATGAGTACTACTTACCTTGAGCGAAGACGCAAGGTACCCCAAGAGAGCCTCTTCCATGATTTGGAGAGCGTCCTCTGGTCCACGAGCATCTGCCAACTTCTCCTTCAGGGTCTTTTGAACACTGCTTCCAGAATCTTGTTGGCTTGTCTTTGACGAGCCAGCATTGTTTATGAGATGCGAGAAACGCGGGTTGTTGTGCCAGAAAGGGCGATTGCTCGAGGTTGTATTGTAAGTCTCCAGCCCCGTCACGATTTCGGGAGACTCGTCGCTTGTACCGACAAGTATCGCCTCGGCTAGAAGATGTTGAAGATCGCGTTCGGAAACGGGCATGTAATCCAACTTTCGCAAGGTAGTTTCCATGGCGCTAATGCCGTCGTCATCTTCAGTCCTTTGGATGACACCAATGCCGATGACCATTCCAATGTCAATGACTGAGGCAGGGAGATTTCGGGCTCGCCTCTGCGACGCCAGACCGACCATGAACTAGAAAATGCCAAAGTCAGCCAGTCCCAAAGATGACACTGTGAAGTACTGGTTCAACTTACGCTGTTCGCGGCAGCATAGTTAGCCTGGCTTCTTTGACCAGTGACGGCAGAAATCGACGAGAACAACAGGAAAAACTCAAGGTCGTCGCCGGAGAAAACTTCATCCAAGTTTTTGGAGCCGTCAACCTTGGGTGATAGTACTTTCTGGAAGCTTTCGTAGGGCATGTCAGCAAAAAGTTTGTCCGACAGTACCATTGCACCGTTGGCCACGCCACCAATCGGTGGCATAGTGCCCAGAATGCGAGCGCGTAGGTCCACAAGGTCTTGCTTGTTGGTGACATCTACTGCTTCAATTGCAATGTTGGCGCCGTGTCTTTGCAATTCATCTTTCCAACGTGCTTCTTTGTCAGGATTTCTGTTATTGTAAGCCATGTTCAACCCCATTGTATTCTAGATAGGCATACGTACCGGCTCGTAACCACAATGTGTCGTGCGCCATTTCTGACCATCCAGCGACACATAGACTGCCCGATTTGCCCACTCAAGCCCATCAAAAGATAAGTTTTATCTCCTGAAAATAGATGGCAAGGATCCAGTGGCCTTTGAGTCACTGTGACCATCTGATCGCCTGCCCAGTCAACGACTGCGACATTCGCATGTCTTCTGACCCCCTCCGTGACTAAAGCAGAAGCCTTCACCACACAGGTACTGTCGAATGCTTCTTCTAACGACGAGGAAGAATATTCGGCGGAAGCCAAGGCTTCGGAGAGTATTTCTTGTGGCACGAAGTCATCAGCGTCGAGATCGCTGAAAGAAACAACACCGGAATTCGTTGGGAGGACCTGTTGGATAACTGAAAGCTTTCTTGCATCGTAATGGCGCCCCAGGTGAATAAGAAGCCTCGTTTTAGGGGGAATCATCGACGTCAAATCTTTCCTCGAGGTGTGCGGTCCGATTTTGATGTGATTGCTGGGAAGGTCATCACCAGTAGACAGCGCCTGGTAGCTGATGAACGCGAAGTCCTTGTCCGACATGCTCTTACGCTTTTCGATAACAGCGTTAAGATCTGCGTCACCTTCATAAAGCAACGTGGTGTACCTAGAGGGCATGGATGCCTCGATGATGCGCGACTTTATCTCGCTCAGCACGCAGGTAAACAGCGCGAGAGGATATGTGTTATGTAGCTCCTCTTCATCAAACGGAACAGTCCATCCGCGCGGTACGGCGACGATGGAGGAATTGGACTCCGACAGTGCCAAGAATCGGATCCCTTCTTCGGTGCGACCAATGCAGCAAAAGAGTTCTTTCCCATGTTGGTTGGGTATGACGGGATCTACAGAACAATACTCCACCCTCAAAGAGATCTCTTTCTCTTTCGTGGAAAGCTCGAATTTGGTTGAACGAGGATGTAGTGCCTGCATAGCCGAGTATGGTACTCCACTAGCATTAGAGCCAGAACGGGTAAGAGTGACAGGCTGCGTCCCCACAAGAATTTGAGTTTCCACCTTTCTCTTGAGAGCATTGAGGCGATTGTTGCGTTCTCCGTCAGGTAGAAGCCTTGGAATGAGAAGTTTGCCTTGTTTGACTGTAAGCTCCGGCTCAATGTTCCACAGATGTGTCTTGCTTGGGCCGTTGTCTCCTATGGCGGCTCCAGCAACTAGTCGAAGGAGGCTCTCTGCAATGAGCAACTCGCTTCCATCAAGTGTGTCCAGATCAAGGAACTGTAGAACCTTCTGCGGATTCTCCGATAGGAAAGTTCGCCCAAGTCCAATGGTACCACTCTGGTAAGGGCTTTCGAATCCTGCGCCTTGAGTGACCCAGAGTACTGCCTTTGACATTTCCAAAAGGCGCTGCAGGTTCTTGAAAGTGGGAGCGCTAAGATGCTCGAGAACCGGGTGATCGAGTTCAGTAAGACTGAGAACGGTTTCAACACCTTCAGTTTCTTCGCTCTTCAGGTCCGCTAAACATTTGACGGCAATAATCTCTCCATCCCAGACTCGAGATACGCTGGCCTGTATAGACTTGATAGCATTGGCAACTTTGACGGATGAACCACCCAAAACGAGGAGCTTTCCGCCGGTGACAATTGATGATGTAGAAGCAAACGGAGCTCTCAGAAAGCCAATTTGATCGTCAAGTGCCTGTGACACAACGACAGAGAAAGTATGCTTCTCCGGAACATTGTCAAGTGCCATAGAGTCAACACCGGAGAATCCAGCGTCGCAGAGGGCCCTGTGTGTTTCTTCACGGGTCGGATTTGTCGAATTTGCTTGAATAGATCCGTCGGCTTCGTTCACCGGGGGTGGAGCCGAAAGCAAAAAGAAGGGAAAGCGAAGTTGATCGCCAGTCGCAGCCATCATCAGTAAGAAGCCTCCAGGCCGCATAAGAGTTCGGATGGTATTTAAAGCGGTTCTCTGCTTCGTGAAAGCCTTGTGAACAATGACCAAGTCAAAAGAGCCGGCGGCGACAGCATCGTTAACATCTGCAGTCCCGTTCTCAACGTCGAAGACTCTGACGTCGACTCTCAGCTGACTCGGAGTTAAGCTTTCTTTGATCTCCCCGATAGCCTGGGCTGATCCATCCACAATTGTATACGAATCCAAGGAATGTTCAAGTTCTTGGCATACAGTTCGGACCAGGCTTGCTGCAGATGGGCCAACTTGGAGAATTCTCAAGTTCGTATGACGGTGGGCTATTTGTTTGGCTGCGCTCACAATATGCTTGTGAACCTGGGCAAAGCCTAGCCCCTCGCTGTGCCATCGGGATACAAGCTCACTCATCGATGCTGGTGCTTCGTCGCTGACTGGGGCCAGCCCCTTTGAGTCTTTCGAGAGTTGCTCGCCGATTGTTCTGACAAGCACCATGTCTACTTGCCCTCCAAATTCTTCGAATATGGAGATCAGTTCAGATTGAGTTGGCTCGCTTGCGGCACGAGCCGCAACCTCCTCAACAAGACCAACTACTCCTGGTAGTTTCTCGGCAATCTCATGGAACGACTTGTCTGTCCTTAATTTCGACAGATAGTAGTGAATGGCTTTTTCGCAGGCGTCAATGGTCTTCAGCTCATGTGAAGAGGCAACTTTGGGCGTGGTTTCGAACGTTGCTCCGGAGAGGATATCCTGTCGCCAAACCGTCTTCAAGTAGAGCAGTCTGTCGTCCTTCTCCGTGGCGGGAAGGAAGGAGCTCATTGTGAAATCTTCAATGAAGACTTCCAATTGACCGGTTTTGGAGTTGTAGATACTCATATCGCCAGCAATTGTCGGCAATGTGGCTTGGAATCCCGGGGTGAACTCGGTAAGGTGGGCGTCAACAGTCATCGAGGCTTGTTCGTTAGGAGCGACGCTTGGCGTCGGAGAGAAAGTCATGCGACCAATCGTGGTAGGCAAAAATGCTGTCCACAATGAACCGTCCCGAGGAGCAGCAAATGCAGCGAGGAATGTCTGGAAGCAGACGTCAAGCCAAGTAGGGTGGACTGGAATTGACCTTCCCACATTCTCATCGATCGCGACGACAGCAGATGCCATGTCCATTCGCCTCTCCACGCTGGTCATGGCTCTGAACGGTCCGCTGTAATTCAACCCCATTTCGCCCAGTGATTCATAAAATTGGTTGACATTGACTGGCAACAGCTCAGACTGCGGCTTTCGCGGTCTGGAGGGAAATGAGGTAGAGGAGTCAGATTCGTCGCTTGTGAGATGAACGTGTATTTCTCCAGTGGCAGCAGTCCTCATGTGCCCATCTTCCATTGTACCAGAACTGAGACTGAAATTTGCTTGAATGATGTCGCCTTTGCCCTTGCTGGAGTCGAGATCACTGCGCAGAGAAAACAAGGTCTCCGTGCCTCCAGAAGACTCATCCAGGACAATTGGCCGTAGGATAGCCACGTTCCGAAGCTCAATGCTTTTGACATGCTTTCCTCTGCCAAGAAATCTAGCTGCTTCCAGGGCCATGACGCAATACGTAGCCGCAGGGACAATGATCTGGTTTTGTATGCAATGATCTCGTAGCCAAGGCATTTCTTCCAGCTTGAAGAAATTACGCCACCTCGGCTCGTAGTCTGTGTCATCCGGAGTTCTGTTGCCGAGCAGCTCATGAGGCCGGTCAGCCCTATGTCGAACCTGTCTGTTGAGTCGTGATTCACGCCACAAGATCTTCTTGTGATCCCAGGGATAAGTTGGTAAATCCGGCAGAGGCTTTTCATCAATATGCCGCTCGTCATACGCAGATGAGAAGCCACGGAAATCGACACAGGAGGATCCAAGGTGCGTCCACACAAATCCGAGAGCGGTACTGAGCGTCGTAATGTCATCCGCTTTGCGGTCCAAAACGCCAGAGTACGGAATTTCCGTGCCAAGTTTGGTCCTGATAGTCTCAAGTGACGGCCCTCTTAGGGCTGAGTGAGGACCAACTTCCAGGACGAGATCGAGAGCTCCTCTACCATCATCCAAAGCGCGCTCAAGTGCTTGTGAAAACAAGACTCTTCCGATCAGGTTGTCTTTCCAGTATATTGCCTCCATGTCGGTATCCTCGTCTGGAGTAATTGTCCTGTTGTCTTCGTATACGCTCGATACCCAGGCAGTGATTCCGTTGCTTTTGCCCACCTGAACGCCGCAACGTTCGAGCGCGGCCAGGTAGGGTTCCGCGCAGGGATACATGTGTGATGAATGGTAGGCCGTGTCCAGCTTAAGAACACGATTGAATAGACCTTCGTCGTCAAGCATTTGCTTGGCCTCAATGACAGCATCCTCGTCACCGGAAAGCGTGACGCTTTTGGGCGAATTGCTGGCGGCTATTGTTAGGCGGCCCTTCATCTTGGCGGTTGAACAGAAACTCATTCCCTCGTCGTAACCGAATCCGACAGCAATCATTGCTCCCTTCTTGCCGTCTGCGCCAATTGCAAGCTTGGCATAAACGCCGCGATAATATGCAATCTTTACCGCGTCGGTTGCGGAGATTTTACCTGCAGCGTACGCAGCCCCGATCTCGCCACCTGAATGACCGACAACCGTGTGGAAAGTAATACCCGCTTCAGAGAGCAGACTAACAAGGCCTACTTGAACGGCTGCACATATAGGTAGGGACAGTTCGGCTTCGCCTAGCCGAGACTGTGCGGGCGGTGCCATTATTTCCTTCTTCAAGGACCACTCCGGCGGATCTGGAAGCTGTGCAAGAGACTGCTCCATGAGCTCGATGGTTTCTCTGAATAATGCACACCTTTCGATCAGGCTTTGGCCCATGCCCGGCCACTGCGCTCCTTGTCCTGTGAATACGCCCAAAATCCGAGGGCGTCGGTTGTTATCGAATTCCATGGCCGAGGAACGAGTGCCAATTTCCGTACCGGGATTTCCGCGGACTTTGGAGAGCTCCTTTTTGATCGCTTCAAGTAGATCTTGCTTCGAGGTCGTGGGGAACGCTTTTCTGACGGGGAGGGTGGAGCGGTGCGAATTGAGAGTCTTCGCCAGACGTTGGATGGGCACATCAGTTTTCTCCAAATACTGCGCGTATCTCTCCAGCATTGCCACCAATGCTGATTCAGAAGCGGCCGAAAAGATAAGAGGAGTCGGAGTAAAGTCAATATTTGGTGGGATGAGAGTTTGGACCTCGCGCCGTGCTTGCGGGTTTCCCCACGGCCCTACATCATGGACTTCCGGAACATAGGTTTCCAAGATGGCGTGGCAGTTTGTGCCGCCGGAGCCGAAGCCATTGACACTTGCTCGAAGGGGATGATTAGGCGGGACTGATGGCCAGTCTTGCGGGGTGGTAGGAATTTGAAGGTTCTTGTAAGAAGGTTTCACGCTCGGGTTGAGATTGTGAAGATGCTGGTTGGGAGGAATAGTCTTGTGTCGCATAGCGAGCAGTACCTTCAGCAGTCCTGCAATACCGGCACCTGTAGACATCAATGTAAGAATGTGAACATGTTTTATAGGGACAATGGTACTGACATCCTTCTGTATGGCCGATTATTGTCTTGACTGATCCTACGACGATAGTGGGCTTATCGTCATTTTCGTGGCCAGATGGGAAAAACGTTTGGCAGATGGCAGAAGCCTCTCTAGGGTCTCCAGCTTGTGTGCCAGTACCTGCAGAGAACAACTTGTTAGTCACGTCATATTATGGCAGGAAGAATTGATGTATCCCGCTGGGAGAAAACTCGATGAGACCCACCATGTGCTTCAACGTACTGAGGCCGATCCTCAGCTCTCAAAATGTCCAAACCCGCGTTCCTGTAGGTTGTCCTGATCAATGCTGCCTGAGCCTCAGCGCTAGGCAACGTGATGCCTTTTGTACGACCGTCGGAGTTTATGCACGATTCTCGAATGAGCGCATCTATCCGGTCTCCATCTCTAAGTGCTTGCGATAGCGTCTTCATGAAGAATGCGCAAATGCCCTCACCTCGGGCATATCCATCGGCGGCCTGGTCCCACATTTGGGATCTACCCGAAGGCGAGAGCAGATGAAGACTTGTGGCGGCAAGATATGCATCAGGCCCTAAGATCAAGTTGGAGCCAGCCACGCACGAAACCGTGCACTCGCCATTTCGCAAACTTTGGACACCAAGATGCACGGCCGCTAAGCTTGAAGAGCATGCCGTGTCGACCGAGATTGAAGGGCCTTTCCAATCGAAGAAGTACGACAGGCGATTAGAGAGCAGCGCGCGCGACGTTCCCGTAATCATGTACTGAGACAAATTCTCAAGATCCCGCATCTGAGTATCCGTGTAGTCAGCCGACATGGCACCTACATAGGCAGATGTTTGGCTTCCTCTGAGTCCATGTAGCGTAAGTCCGGCAGATTCCATGGCTTCGTAGACTGTCTCAAGCAGGAGCCGCTGCTGCGGGTCGATTGCCTCGGCTTCGCGGGGGGCAATGCTGAAAAATCCTGCGTCGAAAAATCGCGGATCCTCTTCGATGAAGTACGATTTCGTGACATTGCTTGCTCCATGGTGCTCACCATTGGGGTGATAGAAGCCCTCGGCGTTGAATCGTGATTCTGACGGGATAGGCTTTGTCAGGTCTCGTGGTGAGCGCAGCAAGTCCCACAGCTTGGATGGGGAGGTCGCATCGCCAGGGAATCGACATCCGACACCGATGATAGCTATGGGCTCTTTGGGCGAGTGTGTGTATGCCATGTTGTCTGAGCGAATGATAGGAAGGGAGAAAGAAGTAATTCGTTTACGCGAGATATGCCAGCTTAGATTCAGCTACAACTCGCCTGATGGACATACAGCGTCGAAATCGACAGTCGCTGATTTTTGTCATCGAGATATGCAGGCAAGCTGAGTATATTACCATGCCCTCGACATTCCGCGAACGTGTATGCCTTAGACCTGCTAAGCGGTGCCCTTGTTTCGGCCCCGACCGGAGCCACCTATCGGTCTGCGAGACCATGAACGGAGTACGGACAAACGAATACACACGTTGTATAGCGTAGCAACACGGCTCCTCTCTTCGTGGCCCGAAGGCTTACGTCGGTACTTCCTCGGCAGCTATTCTGCCAGCAACCGAATCCTAGATCGGGGAGCAGACTACCACTGGGTGAGCTACTGCAGAAGTCGGCATTGCTGAACGTTCCACAGACCGCTGCAGGTACGGATACCTAACATCGGTGACGAAGTGGCGACAATCTATAATCCTGGTAGGGTACCGGGCTGGAGCCTTCGGGTGCAAGACCGCGCTGAGCCGACCGAACTAGACAAGGATGAACGAGCTCGACACCGAACGGCGCACTCCGTAATCGCACCCCACCATGCAACCGAAAAGCAGTCCGAGCCACGAGAAATTCGGCAATCATGATATTGGGAACATACAAGAGAGCGAAGACGATCTGTAGTTCCTCGATAGGATAAGTTTAGATGTTCAATTGTCCAAGAGGACTGCAATAATGCGCCGCGTTTCATCCAGAACGGGCCAATGAAGGACAGAGCGCGCCAAACAGGCAGTTCTGTAGCCTTGATTCGTGCAGGACGCCGATTCGGCGGGTCGCAGAAGTTCGAAGTGCCGAATCTTCGTCCACACCCCGATCAATTGGAGGTTGCCCACAAGGCTGTCACCCAGATGTTAGATTCGGATAGGCTTGCGCTGTCGTTAAACTTAACTGCGGTCATTGTGTGTTACTGTAACTATCAATTCATTTCACAAATTTGGTGTTCAGCCGGAGCGGACAGGCAACCAGCTTTTGCGCCGAACATCCGACTGCCTTGCGTTCCACGATTCATATCTTTCGACAGCCAAGTCACTAGAATTGTCTTTGTCTCGCTTCAGGCACACTCTCCTACCTTGCGACTTTCACAAGCTTTCCATTGGCTCCATCTGGAGGTTGGTACACCACCTACGTGGTTCAAACGTGATGAAGCTGATTTTCTCGCTCTTCGGCTGTCTGGTTTAGAGTAGATTGAGACGACCATCGTCCCAGAACGCGACAAAATGGCGACCATGCACACGTTTTTCAAGTCACCGTTCTTCAACTTCGAGTACCTTCGCCTCCTGGCCATGGCACCACACGAAGGTGCTGAGATAGGAGAGGCGCTGGAAGCAGCCTCCAAAATCAAGGATCTAGATCCTGAATCATGGTTCAGCGCCTTTCTTGACGTCGGCAACAAGGCTGAGAGCATCGCAAAGGAGGCAGAGCAAGCAGGCGACCGTATAGCCACGCGACGCGCCTACTTGAGGTCATCTAATTACCTCCGTGCGGCGCAATTCATGCTGAATGAGGGTCCCATTGGCCAAGATGCGCGTGTTCTTCCCACCATTGAGCGGGCCGTTGCGAATTTCCGAAAGGGCGTCCAGTACCGTGACGGAAAGACATTGTTCTTGGAAATCCCGTTCGAAAATGGGCTGAAGCTACCAGGGTACCTTTATTTGCCAGAGGCTTCGAAGCGTATCCCTGGCCGCAAAATTCCCATTTTGCTCAACTCTGGCGGAGGTGATTCTACGCAGGAGGAGATATACTTCGTGAACCCGGCATTCGGGCCCGAAGTCGGTTATGCAGTCGTCACGTTTGAAGGACCGGGGCAGGGCATCATACTCCGCCGCGACAAAGTACCGATGCGCCCAGACTGGGAAGTCGTCACAAGTGCGGTTTTGGATCATCTCTTGGACTTCGCAGCCAGTCATCCGGACCTTGAGCTCGACCTTGATCACATTGCTGTTACCGGTGCATCAATGGGTGGCTATTTTGCATTGCGTGCCGCAGCAGATCGACGCATCAAGGCATGCGTGAGCGTCGACGGATTCTACAGCTTGGCAAGTTTCGTTGGGGGCCGAATGCCAGGGCCTCTTTTCAACGGCTTCATGAACGGCTGGATGTCCGATGGTGTTTTCAACGCAATTTTGAGCTTTCTGCAGCGACTTGACTTCCAGGCGCGCTGGGAATTCAATCACTTAAAATGGGCAACGAACAGTGCGACCGAGGCTGACATCATGCGGAGTTTCGGCGATTACACACTGCTCAACCCAGATGGGACTGAGTATCTGGCCGATGTAAAGTGCCCCACGCTAGTCACCGGTGCCGGAGCAAGCTGGTACTTCGATCCGGCAACTACAACAGACAAGATCTACGACTGCCTGACAAGCCTCAAGGACGGCGTGGACAAGGAAAAGTGGATTGCCAATGATATTGCCCACGGAGGACTGCAGGCCAAGATCGGTGCTTTTGGGTACTCGGCACAGAGAACCTTTCAGTGGCTGGACATCAGGTTTGGGATTAAAAGAGAGCCCCTGGAGGCGACTTCGAATCTGGATGTGCTTGTCAACAAACAGGCCAGTAAGACCAGCTTAATTTGAAGATGGTGATCAGCCATAGGAGAACATTTCCCTAGAGACTGTCGAAGGACACGACAAGTGGAAGTTGGAGGTACATTGTACCTTGAATCATTGACTCAGATTTACTTCATGATGTGATCTATGCATGTAAAGTATTCTAGGAGAAGTGAATGTTGAACACTTCAATTTCAACAGGATGCTCTCAAAATTTCAATGGGGGCAACCGGATGTGTGTTCGACCACTCGTCTCTACTTGGTAAGGCACCACCAGACTAGAGCTGAGCTGATATCCCCTTCAATATAGACAATTATACGTGGTCACCTCAACATACAACAATTTGTGGCGTGAGAAATTTCGATTGTTTGATGATGATGGCGTCAGACAAGTCCATCCTGTCAGACGACGGTCTAAGAGCCGACTTTGAACTGATAATGGACTAAGGCAATCTGAATAGGAAAACTCGGCATTAGGTTACATTCGCCGAAATCTCCACAAGTCGGCACTGTCGTTTCTGACTTAGAATGTTCGGCCACGGCAGGTCGGCTCCGTAATACGGTCTTCTTCGACCGACCCTGGCTAACTACAAGTTCTCCCGTGACCCACGAGTTGGCTCAGCTCGTTGGCTTGCGCGTTCCAAGAACTACTATTTTGAATGACGTAAGTCGCGTTTTAGACACAGCTTGACCAGTCTTTTTGTCTTGTGAGCACAATGGTCGAGGCAGCCGAACCCATACAGAAGAGGCGTCTCTTGCGAATGACCGTGGCGCATTACCGCCAACCGCATGTCAGTGAAGAAGATTTCCATCGATGGGTTACTGAGCAGCACGCCGCGCGCGCAGCCAAGTTTCACGCCAAGAATGGCATTGAGGGTTTTTCAATTGTAAGTAAGGCATTGGACACGAAATGGTTCATGTCACTCTGCAACTGCGTGTGCCATTTTAGTAGCCGCTCAGTTAGGTTAATGCTTCTTCTAGTATTTTGCTCCCAAATCATTCCGTAACGCCACGATCGAGCTAAAATCCATGCGTGGACATCCATGGGTTGTCCGTGATTACGACGCTCAAGTCGAGTTTCTGTTTCGCGACATGGAGACTTTTTACAAAGGGGCGGCCGATCCCGACTTTCAAGCGCTGCAGGCAGAGGAGGAGCCATTCATCAGTGGAATTCACGCGGAAATCAGTATCGGATGGGTGGAAACATACGTCAGCGATGGGAGGGTGGTGAACCTTCGTGAAGATGGTAAGCCAAACTATCCAACATTTCAGGAGCTTAGTGCCCGTCCATAGGCGGAACCATGCCAAGGATTTTCCTCTCGCGTCCGTTTTCTTAAATTCACGCAAGTTAAATCATGGTATGGGTACCAAGTCGGAACAATTCTTCTCTTCACGAAGTGTTGCGAGCTTGAACATTGATAAGGAAGAGCTTGGCTCTCTTCTACCAGCGCCCCAAATATCGCTCCGACACACCTCAGCCGCGATTCAGGCTCCAGATACACTTTTTTTATACCGTTGAGTCATAGGAGTAAATTATTATTTTTACAAGATAAGTATATTATCACTGGTCAACTTCTGCGTGAACCTTTTGTTCACTCTGTCTCTTCTGATGTATGGGACATATCGCACACCACGATTGATTGGATAACTGGACAACGATCGGGCAGAAGATCCCCTGTGAATCGGGCAACGAAAGACTCTTGATTTTCTATCTAA
>JALHCA010000696.1:0-28265 GCA_024340505.1 Tolypocladium nubicola | reverse complement strand
CCCCCCCCCCCTCTCCGCACCGCGTCGGTTGACCGGCTGACCTCCTCTCAGAGGGCCGGCTGAACCAGGCCGCGCTGAACCTGCTCGAGGGCGCCGACATCCAGTTCCGCCGCGAGAACCGCCTCGACATCGCCCTCGTCAAGAACCTCCCCATTGCCCTCATCTTCCTGCCCGCCGCCGACATCCCTACCTTTGTCGGCCAGGGCCGCGTCGACCTCGGCATAACTGGCTGGGACCAGGTCAAGGAGCACGATGCCGCCGTCCGCGTCGAGTCGGGCGCCCGCGAGAGCCCCGATGCCGCCGCCTCGGGCTGCGACATGGTCATGGACTTGGGCTTCGGCGGATGCCGCCTCCAGGTCCAGGTCCCCGAGAAGGGCCGATTCGTCACGAGCGAGGATCTCGTCGGAGGCACCGTTGGCACCAGCTTCGTCCACCTCGCAGCCGACTATTTTGCCAAGCTGGAGGCGGCTGAGTCGGCCCCGGACGCCCCCTCCCACGGCTCTGCCGGGAAGCTGCGCACCAAGATTGTCGAGCTGAGCGGCAGTGTCGAGGCCGCCTGCGCTCTCGGTGTCGCCGACGGTATTGTTGATCTCGTTGGTCAGTAGCCCTTAGGCGCCGTGCCTAGCCGGTTAGACATTGAGCGCCGCCGGCTAACACTTCCTCTTTTCTAGAGTCCGGTGAGACGATGCGCGCCGCTGGTCTCAAGGCAATCGACACCGTCGTCGAATCCACGGCCGTCCTGGTCAAGTCGCGCTCGCCGTCGAACCCAGAGATGCTCGAGCTGATCGCCTCCCGAATCCGCGGCGTCATCACGGCGCAGAAATACGTCCTCTGCCAGTACAACATCGAGCGAACACGTCTGCCCGAGGCTTGCAAGATCACCCCGGGCAAGCGCGCCCCGACGGTCACGACGCTCGACGCCGAGGGCTGGGTCGCCGTCAGCTCCATGGTGGAGAAGAAGAAGCTTGCCTTGGTCATGGACGACCTGACGCGAGTCGGCGCCCACGATATTCTGGTTCTCGATATCCACAACACGCGATGAGGGAGCTGTTTCCTCGTATATCTGGCTATCGTCTCACTCCGAGTCTTGCGGTCTTTCCGGCTACGAGAAGCCGGCACGGTGATGGGTGGCGTTGGACGTTTTTGATCTAGGGGACTCGTTTTGTTCCCTCGAGAAACACACATGCGAGCATCAAAAGCAACTGGCTGCTTGCCGATGGAACATAGACTAGAACAAGATCCAGAAACAAAAACGCGCCAGAGAGTTGACCAAAGGATGTCGGGGTTCAAGAGCTCTAATGATGACACGAAAAGAGAAGGACGGCAAGGGACAAACCAGAATGATCTATCACAGACTGCCAAGACTGCATACCGCTGCGACCGGCAATAATATAAAGTGCGATGCTGCAGCGTGCCTACAGATGTGCTTCAAACTGCCGACTCAACTTCACCAATCGCCTGGCTCAGCCAGGTTGGGCTGGCCGGATACGGCGGAAGACGTAGGCCCAGGGGTGGGTATCGAGGTGACTCGCTGAGTGGTGGGTTGGCCCAGACGAGTGCATCGCCGCCAGCCGTACCGTAGCTGACCGACTGACGTATGTAGATTCGAGGCAGGGGGCTATCGTTTAAATAGCACATATTCGCCTCGAAACGCCAGTTGCTGTCCAGCAGCATCACCAACATGGCGTCAGCGGACAGCAAGGCGCCTGGAGGTGACGGGCAGACGCGGGAACCCTCGACTCTGTACAAGGTGAGCTCCAACGCTATGGTCGCCTCTTGGCGGCCAACCCGTCCAAACCCCATCCATCGACTTACATGCGTCGCCCACCGCTGACCACCCGCTGACCACCTATGCGCAACCACAGCTCGTCGTGACGCCCGTCGCCTTTGTATCCTTCCTCGTCTCCCTCGTCATCGTCGACCTGCACTACTCCCACGTGCGCGTGCGCAGCCACGCCCAGGCACCCAGCCGCCTGCCCCCGTGGCTGCACGCGCTCCTCTTCCGCCCGCGGCCATACGAGTCGCTACGTGTCAGGCATGTAGGCGTATCGTCGCAGCAGCAGCAGCAGCAGCAGCAGCAGGGAAGTACCGAGTGGCACTATCACAGCAACCAGCGGAAGCTCATGGAGATGGAGGCAGCCGAGGCGTTTGAGATTCGCAACACGGTGGCCGTGGTGTTGGCGCTGGCGGCGGCCGGCGGCACCGGGGCGACGTGGTATGCGGCGAGCAGGCTCTATCATCATTGGTATCCCTGAGTGCGCGGCCCGCCTGGACGAGACTTGGGCGCCGTCCTGGCCATTCTCGACGGTATGGTCACTCCCGTCGACGGCGTTTGGGGCTGGAATGGATTGCGGTTTCTCACATGGCAGGGCAACGAGATGTGGGGGGTCGAGCGCCGGCTCGCTCCCGCGGGCGTACCCGGTGCGGTGATGATTCACACATCGCAAGCGGACTCGGGACAGCCGAGAGAACTGCTGCTTGAAACCCTCACTTGTGTTCCCTGTACTTCATATGTATTGCCATTTTCCCTTTTCTTGCCACGTTCATGGCCGTATACACACGGGGAACCCAAACGCCGACAAACCCATGATATTCCCCCAACGCCGACAAGCCAAGTCTAAAGGTGGGCCACTGGCGTGGCAAGAAGGAATATACGAATTGAATCCTCGAGAGCTCTGCTTTCTCTCTCTCTCTCTCTCTCTCTCTCTCTCTCTGTGTGTGTGTGTGTGTGTGTGCGCGCGCTATAGCGCCACGACCGAGCTCATCCTGTCCTCCATGCTGCTCCAGTACACAATCGGCCGGGGCTCGAGGATGCTGAGCCCCCGGGGGAAGCTCCTGCGCTCCTCCTCGAGGCCCAGGATGGAAGGCTGGCTGAAGATGATGCTGTTGATGGTGCTCTCCGGGGACGACAGGGCCGAGGCGATGGTGGCGGCCGAGTATGAAGAGTCCCGCGCCGAGGAGGCCACGGACGAGGCCTGGGACAGCGTCGACGCCCGCCGGTCCGAGAGTGACGGGCGTGCGGCGGCGGCGGCGGGCTGGAAGAAAGCGGCCAGGGGCGCCATGGCGGGATGGGCAGAGGGTTGTGCGGGGGTTGGTGATGATGGTTGTAAGCCGTCGCGGTAGAGGATCACGGCGAGGATTGATGGAGGCGGCAGCAAGATGGGGGGCACAGCCCGTTGATGAAGAGGAAAACGAATGGACGGGTAAACGAATGAATTGCCCGTCGGCAAGGGCGGCGACCAAACGAATGTCGGCGGAATTATCGAAGCCTCGCAGCGCCTGGCAGTCCTGCGCGAGGGCCAACAGCGAGTCTGGTATTCCGAGGGAGGACACGGCGTATGTGCGCAGGCAGACGTGCTTGGCTGAGGGGTGGACAGGCCGCCGTCATATATTGGACCAAGTCAGACCAGGCCAGACCAGGCCACGCCAGGAGAGGGTCCTGACGGGATGGACGAGAGACCCTTGACACTTGACGGGCGTGACGGCAGCCCAGGGGTCCCCGATATATTGGCACTGGTAAATGCGAGCATCGCCGCATACCAGACGCGAGTAGCATCAAGCTTGGCGCGCCGATGGGGAGACGGGGCCAGGACGAGCGGCGGGGGTAAAATGCCCGACGAACCGCAGGGCATCCCTGACGTCGAGAGCCTCAGGGAGCCTCAGGGAGCCTCCGGGCGCCTCCCAGCATCGCATAATACGAGCAATATCAGCCAGGGCCGGTTGTCGCGCGCCTCTCCCGCGCCGTCTGTTTCAGCGGCGCTCCCTTGGCCGCGTCCCGAAACAGCAGCCCCGCCGCCTGGGGCTTGGGGAGCTCTTGGGGGCCTGAGCCTGCCCATGGTTCGGCCACCAGTGCACCACCACCAATCTGAAACCCTCACCACCAAGCAGCAGGGGCCGGAGCCCACGCCGAAGCCCACGCCGGGCCCCTCCGCCTCGCTGCAGGCCGCATTGCGTTCCAGATGCTTCGTCCCTGGCTGCTATGCGTCTCGTGCCTCAGCCCGTTCATTGCACATT
This sequence comes from Tolypocladium nubicola, assembly GCA_024340505.1. Classification (NCBI taxonomy): domain Eukaryota; kingdom Fungi; phylum Ascomycota; class Sordariomycetes; order Hypocreales; family Ophiocordycipitaceae; genus Tolypocladium; species Tolypocladium nubicola. The sequence goes on along the minus strand of JALHCA010000696.1, from coordinate 24,251 downwards.
GGTACGCCTGCCTCCTTGGAGCCCTTCCTGTTTCAATATTACCCATCGCCCTAACGCTACCAATGCAACAGTATAGGCGCCACCAGGAGTCCGTAGTGTCCCGCAAACGCCATATGTCGCTCTGCCTGTTTTGTATCCATGGTCCCGGAACGCCGCGCTAGCCTCTTCGCTTTCACTTCCCGTCGCTCCATCGTCGAGCATGTGCTCACCCGTCTCCGTATCGGTGCGAGCCCCTCTCGGGCCTGCGCAGCGTCGCGCTGCGCCTGATGCTCTCCATCCACACCGAGTCATCGAGTATGTCGAGCGCCTGCGACGGGCTCACTGCGGTGCCCTGTCGGCTCACCTGCTCCGCCCCCTGCCCTTGCCCGTCTGGCTCGTACAGCTCGAAGCTGAAGCCTGACGTCGCCCCCTGGTTCGACGCCGTCGTCGACGCCGTTGAACGTGGGTAGCTCAGCGGGTGCTGGTACGCCGCGTCGTCTTGCGTCGCCTCTGTCGCCGTGCTCATCTGCGTCTGTTGCCCCGTGCCTTCGCCCACGCTCAGGTGTGTCCACCGAGCCACCGAGCCTTCCTCTGGCTTAAACGACTTCGTCCTCGAGCTCCGGTCGTCGTCGTCATCGCCACCGTCGTCGTCCACCAGGATATCCGGGATCGTAAGCTCCGGCACCCCCGACATTCGCGCGGCCCGTTTGCGCTCCATGTGTTTTTGGAACCTCCTCGACCAATATCTGCGGCGTTGACGGTTAGTCTGGCTGCCCACCTATCGAGCCATATCGATTCAACTCACAGTGTATCGAAGAAGCCCTGGACCACTTTGCGTCGGATCTCCTCGTCCACCCGCTGCAGTCTGGCTCGGCGCCTCAAGAATTCTTCCAGCCTGTTGACGCGTCAGTCACCACGGCGATCCTCTTCGCCCAAAGGGCCAAACTTACTTGAGACTCTTGCTGTCGTTGATGATGTTGTAGTGGGCGAGAATCATCAAGACGTCCGAGAAGGCGATGCCCTTGTCTGGGTCGGCGGATACCAATACCTCCCCAAAGAAGACATTGAATCGCCGCCGCCGCTCGCGGATCTTCTCCACGTCCAGGAGCGCTAGCCGTTTATTGAGCTTGTCGATGTCGATCTCGTTGTACGCGCTCGTTGTCGCGATGGACATGTGCCGCGAAGTCTGCACGTCGGCTCGCACGTCGTCGAGGATTTGTCTCACCGAATCCTCCGGCTGGTATATCCGCATCTGAAAGACGCCAGACAGTTCGCCCAGCAGCCGCGGGAACTGTTCCTTCGTGATGAAGCCCGTTCCCGCAGGGTCCACGCTTCGCCACGCTTCCTTGAACCGCCGGATCTCGTCTCGGTCGACAGCAGCCATGCCGCTCGACCGTTGGTAGACGTAGCTGAAGCTCTCGTAAATGAGAGACACGAAGAGGTTCACAAATATGTACATGCTTAGGATGTTCCACGCGACGAAAAGGAACCTCGCCCACGGTTTGCTGCCGCAGTCGCTGTCAAAGAATTTGTCCTGCTCCACGCACAGCGGGGGCTCGATTTCGGCGTAGTCCTCCATGATTTGGTTCCACCCTTCGCCCAGACTCATCCGGAACAGCAAAATGAGCGCCTTCGGAACGCTGCGGAAGTTGATGTTACCAGTCTCGTCCCCTCCGAAGCGCGTCAAGCTGAAGGCCTGGGTCATGGCAATGGCGAAGACGAGGAACAGCACCAGCCACGTCGCCAGCAGGTTGCTAATGACCGGCAAACTCGCCGCAGCCGTCTTGAATAGCTGGTCCAGCGCGTCGTTGCGCGGGATCACCAAGAGAACAATGGCCACAAGGAAGAACTTGTGCAGCTGCACATACGTGTCAGCTCTGGTGTCGGAGATCAACAGTGCCATAGTTGCCATGAATGCTCCGGACACTGATGCCAGTGAGTAAAGGTCCCAGGAGCTCCGACGAAAGCGCGTCCACCCGAGGCCGGCTATCCGGATTCCAATGTTGGTCAGGTAGATGAGGACGAACAGCAGGAAGACGAATTCGCGCATCCTCGTCCACCACAGTGGCTCCGAGCTGAATTCAGCCACCAACAGAAGCAAGTGCAGCACCAGCACCACGGTAATGGCTTGATACCATTTGCCTCGTTTCTCGATAGCCCTTTTGTGACACCACTTTTTCCATGTCTTCTCCGTGTCATTGTACGAGCTTTTGGACGGCGATATGTGACGCAGCAGCTTGCGCAGCTCGAGCCACGATCGCTGCTCGGCGGTGAGAAAGGCGACGCCTGTCTGCTCCGTATAGTTTCTCATGAAAACTGAGATGAACAGGGTGAGGACGAACACTGTCGCCATGAGATTAAACACAACGAAGAACAGTGCGTTTCCTTGAGCGGCCAGATCTTGGGGTTGCTGCCCTCGGCCCACGATGGCCTGGGCGGCAAAGGACACATCCGTCCACCCCTCCTGGCTGACAATTTGGAAGAGGGTGAAGAGCGACGATCCAAAGTTGTCAAAGTTAAAGTACGAGTTTGACGCAACCCGGGGTGCCAGCATCGGCCAGTCTCCGCTGAAAGGGGTGCTGCTATACTCGCCGAAGCAGCCATCGAGGGTACTGATGCTACCGGAGTCATTGCAGGACACCATCTGCCCATTGAACAGATTCAGTCCATATATTGCGAAGGGTATCAAGAGGGACAGCGATATAAATGCAGCCTGCTCTGCATGTTAGCATGTCTGCGAGTTAGAGCCATTGGGGCGCAAGCTTGGCAAGGAAGAGTACTTACTCCTACAAGCTTCCACCACCCAACGATTATGAGCGAGTGAAACGTGTCTCTTGCGCTGTCGCTGACATTCAGCAGACGGAGGGCTCGCAGTGCTTTGAAAGCCCCGACGGCGCGGGATATGGCCCCGTCGTTGACAAGCAGGGTGATGACATTGATCCAGAGAGTTACCAGCACAATGCCGTCGATGATGCCCCAAGAGCTCCGCAAGTAAGCATTCGGTGTCCAAAACAGACCATCGGCAATGACTTTGATGATGGCCTCGATGGTGAAGACCAGCGCAAAAGCCAAGTCGGTCCAAACGTACCAGTTCAAGACGTTGCCTGGGTGCCGCTCCCTATATTCCTTTTGATAGAGGGGCGTTGTAACGCACGCGAGGACCACCATTGCCACTACCACGGCGTAGACAAAGGCGGAGAACGCGTACCAGGCCATCTTATTGGGCTCAACGCCGTCGAACCTCTCATAGCCCCTGGCTGGCCCAACAAGCCTTTGGCACTGGCGCCGAAGAGGATTTTTGGGTCGGAATAGGTACAACGAGTCGTTGTACCTTGGGTGGCGAGCGAGGTACTCTCGTTGAGCCTTCCGCCGAGCAGAAGTTGCCGAAACGGCTTGACGAGCCATTTGTCGTGGATCTAGTGTGTCATTTGGGCCGTCGAATCGGATGTTGGAATAGAACGGATTCGGGTCCTTGCTCATGCGGTGGACGAACTTGCTCCAAGCCTTTGCCAGAAAGCCGGGCTTGGCGGTGGCGCCAAACAGGGTCGTCGCACTCCTCTGCGGCATACCGCCCCCTCCTCCCTGGCCGTGCAGGGGGTCTGTCGGATCGTCGTCGAGAAAGTCGCGAACCACGGCGTCCTTGAGAAGCATCTCCAGCATGGCCGGGCCGTAATCCAACGGATCTTTTCGTCGGCGAGATCGACCAAAGCTAAAGATCGTGGATAGAGCGAGATTGCTCGGCGCATGTCCCAACTCTTTCCTCTGCAAAAACGCCTTAACTTGTTCCAGGCGCTTTTCGTCTTCAGAGACGTCGAAGTTTTCTTGGATAACGGCAATGAACATGTTGATCAGGATGAAGAAGGAGAGGATGAACCAGCCAATCAAAAATATCGTGCCAATCCAGGCAGTCTTCAGCGCTGTCGTGTAAGCAGTGATGGTATATAGAATCTCCGTCCAATTCTCACTGGAGAGTATTTGATACATTCCTAGAAATGAGTTGAAGATGGTGAAGAAGGAGATGCGGCGAAGTTGCCCGTCATCATCGTGGGTGGGTATTTCACCCCTGAACAGCTGCGCGGCCAAAATCGCCACCAAGAAAGTCATCAAGAAGACGAAGAGCATTAAGTTGGCAATACCAGCAGCATTCCCCAGCACCAGGAGGATGAGTTTCCGTGTCACTGGGATGGCCAGTACAATCCTGTACGCTCGCAGGATCTGAAAAACGCTGAGCCAAGCGTACGCCCGGGAATGTCGAATCGGGGGTATCAGAATGACGGTGGTTATTACCGCCAAACCGAGGTCAAAGAGGTTGCGCCAGCTGCGGTGGAATCGCTTCCAATTGGCGGCAAACCGGAAAGCAATATCGATGTCTAGGACAATAGTAGCGATCACCTCGGCCACGTTGATGAATGTTTCCCGGGACTGTGACATGGAGGCGCTTCGGAGAGCCTGGCAGAGCAACGCAAATGTAATCACAAGGACCCAGAAAATCGAGGCCTTGTCGTACAGCCTCTGCAGCGCCGAGGGCCTCCGCAGGCGTTCGTCAGGAACGTCTTGGGCGAACGGCTCAGGGTCCGCTGTAAAAGCACTGGACTTGCTCTCCTCGCGAATAACCTGGAAAGACGACGTAATAACGGCAATCAAAAGGTTCGTCAACCAGAGCAGCATGATCATGATGCCAGCACCGAAGAACAGAGCTGCCTGCAAGTAGTCGGATCCCATCGTGTAATACATGAGGTCGGAGAAGGTGTTTGCACTCATGATGACGAACACAAGCTCCAGAGAATGGAAAATGTTGTCGAAATTGACTGTCCCGTTGAAAGGGCTTCCTTGCTGGAGGCAGATGGAACCTCTGGGGCAGATGAATCCCTTGCCGTCGCCAGTTCCGTTCACGAGGTCATCCAGCGACTCGCTACGGCCAAATTTGACCCAGGGCAAGGTCTTGCCTGTTTGGTTGTCCAGGAAGCCGCCACAAAACTCCATGTTTATAGTAAAGGAAGCCGAGAGATTCTTTGGGTCCATGGGATCTAGCCAAACACATTCGCGACTCAAGCTCGACTTGAAGCTCTGGACGCCAATGATGGCGAAGAGCAGCCAGAAAAAGCCAATGAGAAATGCCACGCGGACCAGCAGCGGCGCAGCTTTTTTCAGACTCCTCAAAATGATCTGCTAAATGTCAGTACACCGTACCCAGAGCGAGCATTGAACTCGGGGGGTCAATGTTCTTCTCCTTACCGCAGTTCCGTGAGTGAGCGCCAGCAGTCTCAGGATACGCAGACAGCTAAGCATTTTGAAGACGTAGATGTGATGCCGGTGCTCCAGTCCAGTGATTCCCAGAAGAAAGGCGATCCAGTAGGAGACAACCGCGATAAAATCCAGGCGGTTGAAGGAGTGGCGCAAAAAGGCACGGCGAGCAAGTTGGAACCTCTGCTGCTCTTCGAGCGTTTCCGGCAATGCTTGTTGGCCTTGCATTATAGTCGTGAAGGAGCGGGCAAAGGCAGACGGCTGGGGATAAATTTGGCGGTTGCCCTTGACCGAATTCTGTCGTTCGGGCTGGAACACGGCTCTGTATTGCTCCGTGATGACAGCCCGAATGCCCTTCTTTCTATCAATCGTGCTATACTCGGCAGCATTCAGGATAAAGCCAGACACAATGATGCGGGCGATGAGCTCCAGTGTGAAGACGATGAAGAGCCCGAGCATAGCCCAGTCGATTGGTCGTTGGCCCCATCTCTCCGGACGGCCGTTGCCATCCGTGAAAACGTTCGGCCCGGATTCCACGGCAAGCAGTATGGCCTGCGAGACAATGAGAAGCAGAATGAGAGGCTCGGTATAGGGGTTGACTAGTAAGTCACACAGCCATAGCCTGACACGGTTCTCTGGAGAGAATATGCCCAATGTGCGGCCCTTGAGAGGGTTGGGAGGGGGTCCGCGAGGGCGGAGGGGCTGATCGAAATGGTCCACGCCGGTGGTCTTCTCAGCGTGAGCCTGCAGGGCCTGAGGCTGGTAGGACGTGTCGACCAGCATCGAAACTGCAGGGCTTCGATCGCGTTCATACCTGGACCCTCGAGGGGAGCGAGAATTATGGCGAGAAGCACGCTGATCCACCACCACTTCACTCTCTCCGCTGATGTTAACGACTCGCTGGGACATGGCTCGCACGATGGATCCAGCACGCTGCAAGGCTCCTGGTGTCGAAGGCGAGCGGGACATGCGGTACTCGTTGGGGTTCAGGGACATGCCGTAGCTGCGATGGCGGGTAGATGCGAAGCCGGGATCGAGGCCCTGCCCGAGGCTCTTTGTATCTCGGCCCCTGCGCGGGCTGTTGTCCACGTCCGATATCGTTTGGAAGCTGTCACGGGGTCGAGAGCCATGGCTGCCGACGGCGAGGGAGCCTGAGATGGGCTGGGCTCCGGCCGTTAGGGGAACCCGATCAGAGTCGGCGTAGTCCTGGTTCGAGGCGTCTTCAGCATATGGCGCAGCGTACAGCGATGCGCCGTCAAAGGCATCGACAGAGGCAGTCACGAAACGTTGCTCGTGGGCGTCAGGGTGCAGCATCTCAGGCGGCAGAGCCGACTGCAACGCCGCGGGATCTATCGGTGACTCGGACCTGGCGCCTTCGTCGGATGCGTTGTAGGTGGAATACCAGTAGGTCGAGATGCCCGGTAGATTGGCCGCCAGCTGGGCTGGTGTTGGAGAGCCATCGCGTTGCCTCTGGGTTTGTTGTTGCTCTGGGACATTGGCGTTGGACGGAGAGAGCAGGTCTTGCAAGGGGATTGACTGCCGGCGCCCGCCGCGGCCGTCGTCTGGATGATCTGAAGACATGGGCGGCGCAAGGAGGCCTGTTGCGAGCGGCGAGCGACTTGCTGGCGATAGGGAGGCCCAGCCTCGCTATTGAAGCTGCTGGAGGGCGAACGTGCCAGTGGGGGCGGGCTGCATCATCGAAGCATCTGCCAGCTGATGGCGCGTGGGGGCAGGATATCGGAAGCCGGTGCTTGGTCTCAAGTGTGTTTGCTGTCAAAGGTGTTGTTGAGAATGGACGGACTCGAACGAGGCCGCCAATCTGTCCAGGAGTGAAGTTGGACGTTACAGGACGAGACGTTGCGACCGCGCATTGCTTATCGACACTGTACAGCATCTCTGACCCTCAGCCCGTGCCGCTGGAGCTGGCGCGTGGGAGAAGGTAGGACGCCCTGCCAATTGCGACCCTGGTACCTACCTAGGTATGGCAAATACACAGTGCGAGCCTGTGATGCAGCGGGAGTGCCAGCCCAGCCGGCTCTACTCGTACGAAGTAGGTGGTCGGGTACCTGTGGCTGACCCGAGCGGGAGGGAGCCCAGCAGCAGTGGGGGGGGTTCCTTAGCTGCAGCGCCAGTGGAGCCGCACACACGCGCCTTGCAGTACCAAGGCCTACCCTGGTCAAGCGCGACCGAGGCGGGAACCTTTTTTCTTTCTCGCGTTGGGACGGAAGCCTCTAAGTTGATCTCCACACCCTGGCGGCAATACGAGTACTTGCCTCCATCAACCATCACGTCACAGCTGACGAGACGTCCTTGTAGGGCTGCTGCCGTTATAATCACCAGTCGCACGCATCGCCACCATCATCGTCCGGTCTATCAGGCCTTCCTTCAGACGCCACACCGGCCAGCTGCTCCTCCAACCATGCCGTCGCGTAAGCGGTCCATCCAGTCCGTGGATGGCGACGGTCGCGATGCAGGCCCGACTCTGCTGCATCGCATCCGCAACATGTGGCAGTTCGCCAACGTCTGCCAATGGATCTACATGTTTGGCAAGGCTGCCAAAATCGACGACTCCATTGACGTCGATGTTTGTCTCTCCGTCTCCTCGTCTTTCGCGAGGCTCATGCTGGCTTCAGTATTTGCTCTGCGGCTAACACTTTGGCCAAGGATATTGAGGCAGAGTGCCTGAAGCCCAACTCGGCCCTCCTCTCAGACCTGGCACTCGCCATTTTCAAGCTTGTGTCGTCCCATCGCGGTCTAACGTACGAGTACCTTGCCCTTAACCCCCGGATCACTCTCCCCGCTGACCACGCTGTCAAGACACGACATATTCGATGATCAAATGCGCAAGCAATACCTTGCCAAAGCACCAGACAGCAATCCCTTTGGTGATGATGACGACCCTCACAAATTTGCCGAATTCGACGTCTTCACAAAGGTACCAACCGACCATGCCGTCACGTGTTCCGACGAGACTGACGCCGCGCGTGAATAGATCAAAGTGCTTCAGCAACTGACCCAATGGACAATGATCCACCCCGAGCGCATTCGCGATAAGGTGGAGGAGCAAAAAGACACCGAACAAGCCAGCTGGGTAGCCACAGCCGTCCATTTGAGACCTTCTCGTGCTAACATACCCTGTAGCGAATTGAGCCGTATGGCTGGGATCGAGAGGATCGCACCTATTTTGTCCTCGATGATAACCGCGTCTACCGGATGACCGAACCTCCCCCAGCACCGCCCCGGCCGAAGGCAAAGAAGAGCAAACCCTTCCGGGGCGGACGCCGATCCAGCAAGCGACAGCGCACCATGCCCTCGACAGGCGACCTCGCGGCAGACATAGCAGCTGAAGGGGATGGCGACGTCGAGCCTGTGGATGATGGCCTAGGCGGAAGAGTCTGGGAGTGTATCGCGATTACGCTGCAGGAAGTACGAGACTTCTTGGAATGCCTGGGCAAGACGCGCGACGACAACGAAAAGATTTTGCGACGACAGCTGCAGACCCACCTCGTCCCCATTCTCGAAAAGCAAGAGGAGTCTCAGAAGCGAAAGCAAGCCCAAAGAGAACGGGAGCTGCTCAACCTTGCCAAGCTGGCCAATGCGAAGAGGTCGAGTCGCATCGCAGGCAAAATTGAGCGGCAGAAGCAAGAAGAACAGGAGAAAGAGGAAGAGCACCAGCGACGGGAGACCGACGCGGCCAAGAGGCGTGAAGAACAGGAGCATCTCAAACTGGAAAAGGAGCGAGACTTCAGACTATTCTCCCGTCAGCGCCGTCTGCAAGAGCGGGAGGCGCGCCGTCTCCAGCACGAAGAGGAGCTGGCACAGTTGTCAGAGGACAGCAAGGTGGCATCGTCTACGGCGGGCCGCATCTCGGGACGACGGCTTCAAGCTGAGATAGAGAGGAACAGGCAAGCTCTCAAGGACCTTGAGGAAGAGGAAGAGGACTGGGTCTTTGACTGCGCATGTGGGCTCTACGGTCAGATCGATGACGGCACACACAGCGTTTCTTGCGAGAGGTGCAACGTGTGGCAACACAGCAAATGCTTGGGCGTCAGCGAAAAGGAGGCTGACCGTCTCGAATTCCACTTCGTTTGCGGCCCATGCAAGCACCGGGATGAAGTGGCCAAGGCACCGCCCAGAAACATCATAAAATTGAAGCTCAACCCGACTAGCAGCCGGCCTGCCGACAACCTTCCCATGCCACCAAGCACGAAGCCACTTGCGGCTGGTGATGGCACCTCTACGTTGCCAACCGGAAAGGCCCACTTCGCAGCTCAAGCCTATGTGCTCCGGGGAAGCCCGTCGCATTCGGTCTCAGTTGCCGGGCAATATGTCTCGCCAATACCAACTACGCCGTCATTCTTCAAGCCTAGCAAGGCCAGCGAGTCCACCGACCAGTTTGTCCATATGCCTCCGATAAAACAGAACGGAAATACAGAACCCAGCAGGGCCACAGAGAGCCAGGACACGCAGCAGACTCCGGCCATTGATGTCATTCGAGGCAATGACACGACAGTCTCACAGCCAGGAAGAGACCCCAATGTCGGTAGTACCGACGTCACCACAGCAGTGAGAGGAACTGCGCTTCCTACAGTCTTGCCTGTGGCCATTGCTGGTGCACATATTCACAGTGGGCGGCAGAAGGGGGAAGATGGCACGTCTATCAACGCTGCTCCAGGTCCGTTACCTGCCGCCCACCACGCTCAAAGATCTCCCAATCTGGGCGAAGCGCTTTCGAGCGGATCCAACTTGACACATACGACAAATACAGCCCAGAACACGATTCGCTCGGCAGACATAGCAAAGACCAGCTCAAACCCAACAGAACAACTTTCGCTGCCAACTTCATCGTCTTACCAGCAAGGTCCAGTTGCCCAAGTTGGGACTTCTAGCCCAGCCAGGGATGTTCACCAGCGAGAGCAAGCATGAGAACTCGATCCAGGGACGCAAGCACAGTCGCTGTGTAAGCCGTTCTGTTATTTTGGCTGCACTGCGTTGAAGGAGAGTCTTCATTCGTGTATGAAACGAGGGGTTGATGCGGCCAGAAGGCTGCTCGAGCACGACCGGATGCACCTATGTTCTGCTGATGAGTTAACATCTCTTGATTATGGGAATCATCAGCCACCCGGAAAACTTGTCCTGTCGAGCGAAGATTTGCGCATTACGCTCCTTGTGATGTGGCTGCGGTTATACCTGCACATGGACTGTACGTCGTACCAGGGCGGCTGTGGGGCATCTCAACCATCCATGTCCAGCCAGGACGGCAACGATGAACGGCTTACGACTATCAGATGCGGCAGCAGCAACAACTTGGCTAGCTTCACCTCAAATTTCCAATAGATACCGGATCGCCATCATTGCAGCCCATGGTCCTACGACGTAGCTCAAAAGTAGCTATACTTGGCGCTTGCAACCGACAAATGGATTGAACAAACAGCCTAGCCCACCGAGTCCAACCTCCGACAAACAAACTCCCACCCATCCCAGCGCCACAGCGGGGGGGGCGCGAACAAGGAAGAACTCGTCAAGCGTGCGGTAGCGGGGGAAAAGGGCACCATTTCGGGGTTCAAAGGACTTCTAGATTCACGATGAGGCACATGGAACGTCCCGTCTCTTTGACCCCTCCAGATGAGGCCCATGGCCAGTGCTCGTGTTCCAACATTCCAACTGTGGCACATTGTTTGGGCAGGCCGCATGAAGGTCGCTTATCCATGGCTCCCTTGTTGCCCTCCAACAGGGCGCGTCATGGCGGAGCCGCATGATGGCACCTGTGATGGAGCATGGGCCCATGCTCGTGGGTGCGTGCCGCATGGCGGTCTGTTTGTTCACCTTGGGAGGTCCTTTGTAGCCGGATGCGGCATGGTTTTGCGTTGTAGCTGTATACGTGATGCTCACGCTGCAGACGAGCATCGCGAATGACTGAGGAACGGAACTGAAGATGTCCATACACACAAATAGTCTGCGCAATGGGCACAAAGGCCTTTGCTCGGGACAGCAGAGGCAAGGGCATAAGACCCCCCTGTTGTCCTTTCTCGAAAGAAAAGCTGCCGAGGAGCGCCGTGCAGTATCCCGCTCTCACTGTCGCGGACAAACCTGATCTGATCCCTTAACCCCGTCCAGTATCCTGTGGACAAGCAAGTCTGGCGCTCGAACGGCCAATATCTCACCTGGTTAATCGATTCGAATTCCCTGGATATCTGATCTATTATCTTGAGGACATTTTCAGTACTATCATCTTCCGTGGCCGAGCTGTGAGCCCGTTTGAAGCCCCGGCCCAAGGAGGTTCGTACAGGACATGGGACGCCCTCCGCCCTCCCCGGCCTCCTCCGTCGACGGACTGGTGCAGCTAGGGCGGTACATGAACACGACTGCCGCCGCATCACACCAGCTCCCCCCCGGGGCTCCTGGCGAGGTCGTTCAAGGCTATGCGCCGCCGCATCATCCGAGATACCAGACGGCATATCATGGCGATGGCTTCGCGACATACCACAAATCGAGCGGCTACCCACATCAGCAGCAGCAGGATGCGCACATCCCCTCGGTAAGCTACTGCTCATACGGCGCCGTGTGGCCGATACGTATTGACCACGCACCACCGCAGACCGGATATTATGGGGCAGACGAGCCTGCTGGCGGGCTCTATGGCATGGCGAACGGACAGGCCAGCCACTATGGCTATGTACGTTCCTTGAGAAGCCAGAAAGCCGGCTGACCGTTGTCACCACAAGCAAGTAGCTGACAATGACGGTAGGCTCATCCTCCATATACACCCGAAACATCGCCGCCCGCACGGCCGACGGCAGAGGATATTATTACCACCCGCAGCGGGCGGAGTATCGCGAGGAGGGCTTGTCTGGCCGAGCCACGCCGGACCAAGCGACCCCGGGCCGAGAAGAAGACCGAGCAGCCAACCGACGAGACCAACCCGGACTTTGTCGACAAACCTCTCAGCGAGATATCCAAGGACCTGCCCGATGTGGTGATTTACGACGTGGGTACTTATGCCCATCGCCCCGTGAGCGTACGGCAACAGGAAGCGGTGGATCAGGGCAAGGTCAAGCGACCCCTGAACGATTTTGTGCTTTACCGCAAGGCATACATCGATGTCGTCAAGGCACGCTTCATGCCCGGCGAGAAGACCATCAACCAGCAGCGTGTGTCCAGGATCTGCGGCGATTCCTGGAAAATGGAGGTCCCCGAGATTAAGAGCAAGTTCAAAGAGCTGTCTAACATGGAGAGAGACAAGCACGGGCAGGCGTTCCCAAAATACAAGTACGCCCCCAAGCAAGGGAAGAAGCCGAAGGGTGATGACACTAGCACGCCGACGCAGGGTAGGCCGAGGACGAGGGCGTCGACCCGCGGCATAAGCAAACGCCCTACAAAGTCGTCGTCATCCCGTGTACGCAGTCGGGGCCAGTTCAGCTACGGAGGTTTCCCCGAAGCCGTGGAGGTGGGAGCTCTGGCACAGCATCATGGCTCGTACGGAGGCGACCCATATTGGCGCTCTCCCGGGATGCAACCACTTGTCCCGGTCTACGGAGCTGGGCACCCACAGGCACAGACACAGGCGCAGCTACACTATCATGGCGACCACGGCATATACCCAGTGCCCGAGTTTAGCTACAGGGTGGGCCAGATGATCAAGGAAGAATCACCATCAGCAGGGAACTATGTGTCGCACCCGGCCCCGTCGTTGGACCCGGATCTGGAGAACTTCCCGGATCCGTGCCTGGACCTTTGCATCGACCCGTCTCTGCTGCCCAGAGTTAGAGAGCCCATGTACCAATACATGCCCCGTGACGATCTGTTGAATTCTCATCGAAATCTGAGAGACGGCGGCGACATGATGGCGGCAATGCCGGACTTGGACGTGGATGGTGCCCACAACGCCTACTTGAGGGGAGGCCAAGACGACTGGCAGGTTGAACATTTTGATGAGACTAGTCATTTCAACGATTGGATGGCGCAGGAGGAGCATACACACATCTGAAAGAGTGGGCGTTGGACGGTTTGTTGGGCGAAATTGGCCGGCGTTATTGGAGATTTGGTTGTAGACATGCTGAATGGGGTCATACAAACGGAGTGTGTAAGGTAGATACCAGCGGAAGACTGCTTCGCGGCTTTAAAGTTATAGAGTATTGTTTATTATTCAACTTTGGCTCCGTCACGGCGATTGGCTCCGTTGAGTTGTGGACAATCATCTACGTCAATATCAGTCATAGGCTCAAACCCAGTGACAGGGCCGACCAGTCCGTGACAGGCCATAGCTGTCTCCTAACCAGCCGTACTTTCAGTATGGCGTAAAGTTCGAGTTTCACATGGTAGCCCGTTTCAATCGATGCACTGAAATCCTTGCTGGAGCGATCATGTAAGTTGCAGATAGGTTGCGTAGCATGCACGTATAGTCGGAGCAAGCTGAGATAGGGTTGTGGGGTATGTGAAGCTGTCCTGTTAGTCAGCCCCATCCAGCTTAGCTAATAGCCCAGCTGTTCGAACAACTCGACCCGATGGTCTGAAGCTGTCGATCTACTCCAGCAACTTCCCTCCATTGGCGCAACACGCTCTTCCGACCACAAGAACAACGGCATAATCGGTCCCAAGATGACGTGGGTCTCGCGTTCCGTTACGTTGGCGGGCCTCATCCTCCTGACCCATTCGTGAGTCGCCCGATGCCTCTCCTCGAGTCGCAAGAGCGTCACCTGCTAACGACTCGACGCCAGTTGCTACTCGGCGCAAGAGCATGCCGTTCTCTCGTCGACATTTGCAAAGCATATGCTATCTCAACAGAACCCCGCAATTTCGCTTCCGATCGACGTTTGTATAGAAACGGTGGTGGCAACACTGGTCATATGCCTGGGCTTGGTTCTCGGGTCCCAGAAGCTTCGGCCGATTCAATGGCACGTGTGGGCTGGCAAAATCGAACGCGAGGGCGACGCCGGATTTCTCGACGGATCGGGAGACGTTGACAAGGACTATCGCGGCAGCCCGTTTGGGGCCCTGGAGAGTCGACCTGGGTTCGTGGACATTCGCAAGCAACGACGCGAGTTTGCCGAATGGGCCAAGGGCGGCAACAAGGGCAACAAATAATGGAAGCATGTACGAATACGGGGAGGCATATACGATGAGTTATACCCGAACACCGCAGCCATGGGTACAATTGTCTGTTCCCTACATGTGCAAGGCTGTATTGACTCTCCCAGGGTCCTTACAGTTTACAAAGGAGGTTGAGAACGCAGTTGCTACAGCTACACTCTCGCGCCTTCCTCCCCGAGACCAAAATCAGGCACCATCTGATGTGAGGCAGGAACCGTGTATGAAGCCGTGGTCAGCAGATGCAATGCCAGCCCTGCGCCTTCCCCCAGTGCCTTGCGACTATCTACCTTGTGTTGTCAAAAGGGGCAGGTTCAACTCGACACCTCGCCTTGCCTTAGGCAGCTGCCCTTGAAGTAAATGCCACTCCCTTTAACTGCCTACTCCCCACAAACGGAAATCTTCTCAGTCTTTGTGTCTCCTCCCCGGCACTCATGCTTCGTGTCGCCAGAGACTACTCGCCAGCCGTCTAGAATGGCCCGTGGACCGTCATCCTCCGTCAGGCCGGGCTCAGATTCAGCCTCTGGCCGCAGGCGTCGTCGCCGAACTCCCGGCTCTGGGCGATCAACTGTCAACCCACCCAGTCGTGGCCATGAAGCGGCCTTCACGCCAACTCCAACCAGGCCTCTGCGACAGGATGGCCCATCTAGAGACCTTTTACAGCGAACAGGTGGCATGTCATCTGCTCCCATCGACGAGATCCCTCGAGCTCAGGGTCGTGGCCTTGGCGGACAGACCCCTTCCGACCCGAGCAACGACACGGAGTGCGATCATGAAGATGGTGACAGCGTACTGCAAGACGTCATCATGGCCCTTGATATGAGAGATGGAGCCTCCATGGGCTGTGCTTTCTTCACCACGGCCACAGGCGCTCTCGCGCTCTCAGAGGATGTCCCTTTAGCGGATATAAATGTTGCCGAGCATTTTGTCACCCACGTCCAACCGACTACGCTCCTGGTCTCTGCAAGGGCCCCAGAGTACCTCCTGGACTTCCTTGAGAAACTAGCAGGCTCGGGTGATGAGGCTGGTCTGTAACTCAGTGCTGCCGCGTCTTGGGAGCCTCGCAGCTGATTTTGTGCAGATGACTGCTCTCGCAGATTTATCCTTCGCGCTCTAGCATCTTCAGAATTCTCTCCAGGTTCAGCCCTTGACAGACTTGTTGGCTTGCAGCTCGACGCATCTCCCAGTCCATCAGCCATCTTCTCCGGGGGCGGCGATGGTTTCTCACTCAACGAGCTGGCCGAGCTGGGAGACTCTTCTGGCTGCCAGGAGTCGAGGAACATCAAATTGATGCGCCTCGGGTCCCATGTCAATCTCGACAGCATTGCATCTGTCTGAATTGCCAAGCCCACCCAATCAGCGAAATCCCGCTGACGTCTTATAGGTGACTTGCGCCGGCGCAATCCTGGCTGAGCTTCACCGAAGACGATCCACTGGCTGCCTCCCCGACGGCCAAAGCGCAAGTTCGGTATTTTATGCCACCTCAGTCCAGCTGTTTTCCCTGGCGAACCACGTTTTTGTCAATATGGAAACTCTTCAGTCATTGCAGATTGTGCACTCTGAGCTCCACCCCAACAGTCAAATCTGGGGGCCAGACCCCAACGGCGTTGGCGCGAAGGAGAGCCTCTCCATCTATGGTCTCTTTCATCATCTAGCATCGACACCCCAAGGCCGAACGTGCCTACGGCAGCTAATGATCCGTCCGACAGTGGATATGGACACTATAGCAGAGAGACAGCGTGTGATAGCCCTGCTCCTTCGTCCGGAAAATGCGGAAAAGACTACACAGGCCACTTCCATACTCCGCAAGATTCGGAACGTGAGAACAACAGTTTCCCAGCTGCGCAAAGGCATCGATTTTCCATCAACTGGGCGCTCGTTTGACAGAGGCGTCTGGGCTACCCTGAGGCGATTCGCATCACAGACTTTGAAGCTCCGGGAGGTAATTGGCACGCTTATTGGAAGCGAAGGGGTTGACACAATCCGCGAGGCAAGTATTGAACTATTTCTGCTCCGCAATGTCATGGGATACGATGCTAAGTCATCGCAGTTTGTCATGAGCGTCCATCAATCTGCTCTGATGGCCGTGGGCGACATGATTGATAAAACCATCGATTTTGACCAGTCCGAATCCCGGCAACGCTCGTCGGTGAGAGCCGGTATTGATGCCCACCTAGATGAGCTCAAAAGACAGTATGATGGTATGGGTAGCTTCTTAACAGAAGTGGCCAACCAGGTCAACCAAACGCTGCCAGAGTGGGCTTGCCAGTACATTCGATCGTGCATATTCCTGCCCCAGCTTGGCTTCCTCATGGTCGTCGAACTAGACCCCCACACCGGCAACGGTAAATATGAGGGCGAGGGATGTGACGGCGAGCGATGGGAGAAGCTATTTACAGCAGATGGGGCAGTGTTTTACAAGAACCTCCATATGAAGGAGCTTGACGAACAGTATGGCGATATGTACTGTAAAATTGGAGGCAAGTTCACCCTATGACAACCCAGAGAAAGCTGACACCTTCCAGACAGGGAGGTTGAAATCATTCATCACCTCGCCACGGCCGTTCTGGAGCATGAAGATGCACTCACCACTGCCTCGGATGCGTGCGGTGACTTTGATGCAATGCTGGCGCTGGCCATCGGAGCCGAAAAATATAATTGGACGGCACCGCAAATGACAAAGGCAGGCATAATCCAGATTGAAAACGGCCGCCATCCCCTGCAAGAGCTCGTGGTCCCTTCCTTTGTGCCAAATAACACTGACCTTTGCGGCGGGCACGAAACGTCTCGCCAAGAAGGGCTCGAACCCGCACAAATGCTCGTTCTGACCGGTCCAAATCATTCCGGAAAGAGTATTTATCTCAAGCAAGTGGCCATCATTGTGTATCTTTCGCACATTGGCAGCTTTGTACCAGCCGAGAGAGCCGTTGTTGGCATTACAGACAAAATCCTAACGCGGATCTCGACGAGGGAGAGCGTGTGCCGGACTGAGAGTGCGTTCGCTATCGATCTCAAGCAAGTCGCGCAAGCGATGCGGTGTTCGACTCGACAGAGTCTGGTACTCATTGATGAGTTCGGCAAGGGTACTAACCCAGACGACGGAGCTGGCCTACTCGCCGCAGTGCTGGATCATTTTCTGTCCATGGGTGTGCGGGCTCCGAGACTCTTGGTAGCGACGCACTTTCATGGGCTCTTCGAGGGCCACTATCTAAGCAGGCACGCGGGGCTTCTCCTCGGCCATATGGATGTGAGGACGGACTGGAAAGCCGACCGGGTCGAGGACCAGATAACATACCTCTTCAAGCTAGCACGGGGACACAGCTCTTCGAGTTTTGGCGGTCGGTGTGCAGCGCTGAATGGAGTGCCAAGTGTCGTCGTCGATCGTGCCGAAGCAATATCCCTGCTCCTCAGTCGCAACGAGGATCTGGGTTCTTCATGTGCCAGACTGTCGCAGGAAGAAGAACGGCTCCTGGAAGTTGCTGAGTCCGTGGCCAGGCGGTTCTTGGAGGCGGATTTCGACGGGGAAATATCTCCAGATGGACACTGCGATTCGACTCTCAAGGACTGTTTGTGCGATATACTCTCTACGGGCACGTGAAGCCTGGCAAGGAGTAGGAGCCAAGTTATTGTCAAGCTTGACCCATCGACGACACGGTGTAGAGGTGGTGAGCGACACGAAGGATTTATTGCTTCGATTTGGGAGTGGTTGGCCGGGGCTATCCGTTCACGCCAGTGCCGTCCATGTCTGCTCTAGCCGGAATGTTCTTCCTCGCGGACGGGCGATGAGCTCTTGTTCAAATATATAATCATAATACATTGGGCGAACACCAGCCCAGCCTAGAACTACGGTGGCCATTCGCCGTCGCCCGCTCAAAGCACAGCCTCGAGCTTCATGTTCCACGTTGAGAATGTCTGTAGCTCCCTTTCACCCTGCATATCGTTACGATGCTAGTCGAATTAGTCGCCAGAAACCTTGTCCAGTATATATCACCATCTGGTCCATGAAGCCATCAATCATCATACCCGGCTCACTCTTACGATGCGGCCGGCTGGACTGGTCGGGTGCGTTCTCGTTCTCGCCAGGGACAAGGTAGGCTTCGACTTTTAACTGCCGGGCCAGTGACACGGCGGTTCGTTTGTTCGTCCCACTGACGGGGCAGGCGGTCGGACTCAGGGCCATGCCTCAGCCAACAAGGGCAAGGCCATACCAAGTGATGCGACAAGTGCCAGCACGGGTGAGCGATGCGGGCGGGCGATGCTCGCTCCAGACCCGTTGCCAAAGGATTCGCACTTGGTCGCTTCGAGCTTGGAACACGCTTGGGAGCTCAGGCTGGAGCAGATGGATGTGGCTGAGGGCCCAAGGTTCCCCGCGATGCCGCCAACTGTGGTGCCTCTGCCGCCCGGCACGTCAATGGTCACCCCATAGCCACCGCTGCCCTGAAGACCCGTCACACAGGCGTCGTGGTTGCTCGAGCAGGCCTTGACGGCCGAAGCGCACGAGGCGCTGTTGCCAAACGTCGTGGCTGCATAGGGGAAGGAAAAGTATGAGTTGGGCACATACGACACCATGGGAGTTGCGCCTCCGGCCGGGGCCGTCGCCGGCGCGGTTCCGGTACAGACCGCTCTGCAGCCGACATGTCAGGAACCTCGCCTCGGGGACGCTGCCACGGAGGCTCTCGAATCGATGGGCAAGGTACTCACCCCGAGGGACAGCACGCCGGGTCATTTTTGGCATCGAGCGCGCAGGTCTGGCCGTTCTGGCAGCAGACGTCGTTGAAGGCGGCGCCCAGGGACGTCGGACACGGGAAGGTATTGGCAGGGCATTGCGCTCTCGCGAACAACAAGGCCGTCGCAGCCGGGGCGTACGTCGCTGGCGCGGGCGAGTCCGCGGCTTGCGACACCGCGTACAGCCCAGCGAGGGCGAGCACCAGGACGATGTTGAGCCTGCTGCCCATTGCGGACGGCGCAAGGACTGGAATGCGACTGGGGTGGCGGTGTGAGACCGAGTTGAGGCGGTACTTCAAGGTAAGCGTCAAAGTGCCGTGGTGCGGTGCGTGGACGAAAATTGGCAGCTGGAAGCCTCAGCCGAGATGGCGGTGGGAGACAGGAGAGCCCATCCACCCGCCATTCATCGTGCATTAGCATTGGACGCAACCCATGGATGGCCACGCTTGCTTGGCGCACTGCAGGCCTGTCCAGTCCAGCACAGTTCGGCGTGTCTGGATGATGTCATTCAGCTGGCTGCGGTTGGCCGAGCAACCCCTGTCCGAACAAATGCCCCTCTCGACCCCTCCATCTCCATGTGCATCTCGTCAGCCTCTTGGATGGACTGTCGACCCATCATCTCCGTACGAGTACGGAATAATTCATACGTCGTTGCCTTGCATAAAGTGCACCACCGTCATATATACACATCGCGTGGGCAAAAGCGCAGTGGCTTGGCTTTCGGATAACCCCGGTATTCTCTCTCACTGGTACCCTCGCACGTGGGCGAGTATAAGTCGCAGTCGGCCCAGCGCCCTCGTCTCACTGCCCTCTTGGCCAAAGGTCGCGGACTCCTCGCCTGCCAAGTGGCCAATCTCGCGCCTAGCCTCTGATGCCAGGGGACCCAGGTCCCCCCAAACCTCATCGGTGTAAGCCGAGAGAACGTCGCTCCACTGCTGCAGCCAGATGCTCTGCGCGACAGAAACATTCGCGGTGCCCGTGTGAAGCTGCGCATCGGCCGAGGATGTCGCATCTATTAGATGGGTGACAAAGTCAGGGTTGAAGTTTAGGAGCTGGTCCCAGGCGATTGTTCGACTGCCTGTACTGCCGCCTCCGAAGAGCGCTTCCCGGAGCCGCCCCGCCTCGGTAGGCGATAGCCTATCATCCTCCTCCTCCGGCGGCATCACCTCTGCCGGGTCGTCGGGGAGTGACAGGAGCTGCACCACGGCGGCGCCGTCGGACGCCTCTTGCTCTGCAACCGACCCGTAAGGCTCTCGTGGGGCCTGGTTCTGTAGCTGCCCTTCTGCGAACAGGCTACCGTGATCGGGCGGCCCGTTTATGAAGGAGTCGAAGTCCCCGGATGAGCTATCTGTATGCGTACCCACCCTCAGCGATGCGCCCATTCTGGTTGCTACCCGTTCTGATGATGCGGATGAGGATGCCTCGCCGAGCATTGCTGGCGGCCGACTGGAGCTGGCCGTGGCTTTTTGTCCCGGCAGAGCACTGGGCATGGAGTCGATGTTGCTTCCTGCAATGGCATTGAATGCCAGCTTGCCCGAGGCCTGTAGGCGATCAACAATCGAAGGGTTGTTGTCTCGCGCCTTGCCTTTGTCCTTGCCCTCGCCGCCGTTGTTGCTACCGCCGCCATTATCCGGGATGGGACGATTGTCTCCGCCCTGACGGTCTTGGGCGCAGCCTTGATCCCCGTCCATCGCTCAAGCCTGGGGCGTCACTGTATGGTGCTGCACGGCCGCTGCTCTGACGGGACTCGCTTCACCGGCGGGGATTGGCTCTGCGTATCGTATTGGAAAAGGCCCGATGGCCAGTGTTGCTGGTATGTTGACGATGGATATGAGATGTCAGGAGTAGGTGCCCGCTGTGTTGTCAAAGTACATAGCCACCTCGGCGAGTGCTAATTCATGGGAA
Organism: Tolypocladium nubicola; assembly: GCA_024340505.1. Classification (NCBI taxonomy): domain Eukaryota; kingdom Fungi; phylum Ascomycota; class Sordariomycetes; order Hypocreales; family Ophiocordycipitaceae; genus Tolypocladium; species Tolypocladium nubicola. Next base: position 3,311 of record JALHCA010000696.1, on the reverse strand, counting down.
TCCACCTTTCTTGTCCGCCTCGCAGCATGTGACTGTTTACCTTGCTTGCCGACACCACGACTGCCCATCAATATGTGGCAGCTGACGGGCATTCCTAGAACAAGGTAGCCAGAAGTCGAGCCCAGTAGACGACCTCCGCAACGCCATCATGCACGCGGATATCGCCATCATGAGATGGATAACTTCGGTCCTGGATGAAACGGTCCATGCTCGCTCACCACTAGATAATGCACCTACCCTGCAGCACTCACGCGGTTGTGCTCTGCTCCAGATAAGCAAGATAAGGTACCTGGCAAGCGCGCCGTTTGCACCGACCCCGCCACTGGCCAACGGAGCACTGCAAGTACCGCGAGCATAGCAGTATCCTATCGCATCTTGACCAGCGGCCGGCCTACGACTCTGGCTGCGCGTGCCCAACAATACCCGTCGGTGTAACGTCGAGTTCCCTGCCGGGTTGTGGCAGAGAAGGAGAGAAAGGCAGGCACCCGGTACAGAGTACGCGGAGATACCGTCACGGGCAGCGCACAGGCGAATTGCGGCAGGTACCCACCTGGTACCTCCCCGACAGCGCGAGCCCAGCCCACCTCGCCTCAGCCTTGACCACTTGCAGGCGCTGGAGCTGCTGGCGGCCTGAGGTGCTGAGGTGCTGAGGTGCTGAGGTGCTGAGGTGCTGTGGGAGCTGCCCTCAGGCCCACCACCACGGCGCCAGACGACATCATCCACCCTTCTTCTCCCCCCGTCCACATCCACAGCCGCATCCGCACCCGCATCCCGCATCTGTCTGCATCTGCCATCTCGCTCGACAGCCAAGGCAAGGCAGCACCCGACTCGACTCGCCTCGACTGGCCAGATCAGACCCGACACTGAGCTGCCTCCCGCCTCGCTCGCACGCCCGCACGGCACGCCGCCTCCTCCGTCTAGCCCGCCACCATCCTGACCCGACCTGACCTGCGACCTCGTCGACGACGCCGCCCTCCCCGCGTCACCGTCTCGTCTCGCGTGCCCTGCCTGCTCGCCTGCCCGCCTGCCCGCCGCTCCCCGCCCTCACCTCCCCCTCTCGCTATAGCTGCAAACCAAGATGGTCGACAGCGAGGCGAACTCGCCCACGTGGAAGTTCACCCAGTACGTCGCGCAGCCTCGCTCCCCCCCGGCTTGCCGCGTCCGTGCCTGCTGCTGACGTGACACCTCGCAGGTGCTTCGGCGACAAAGGCGATGTCGAGGACATCACCGAAGGTTCGTCGCAATTCGCCTCCACTGCCCACCTGCGACACCCCAGAGACCACCCCGGCTTGCTGACATCTGCTGCCACCGCCACAGCCGACATCATCTCCACTGTCGAGTTTGATCACACAGGAAACTATCTAGCCACGGGAGACAAGGGAGGTCGGGTTGTTCTATTCGAGCGAAACGAGACGGTGTGTTCGCTGCTTGCCACCGTGGCGGCCCTCACCGCTGACGTACTCGTGCAGAAAAAGTCTTGCGAGTACAAGTTCCACACTGAGTTCCAGTCTCATGAGCCCGAGTTCGACTACCTCAAGTCGCTCGAAATTGAGGAGAAGATCAACAAGATCAAGTGGTGCCGCCGGCAAAACGCCTCCCATTACCTGCTGTCCACTAACGACAAGACCATCAAACTATGGAAGGTGTTTGAGAAGTCGCTCAAGGTCGTAGCCGAGAACAACCTCTCCCATGATGCCACGCCTGCCAACGTCGCCGGTGGTGGAGGAGCTCCAAGACCCCTTGCTACGTCCCAAAACTTCCGCAACGCCGCAGACCTCAAGCTGCCGCGCCTGACACACCACGACACCGTCGTCGCCGCTGTGCCCCGCCAAACCTACGCCAACGCCCACGCCTATCACATCAACAGCATCTCCGTCAACAGCGATGGCGAGACGTTCATCAGCAGCGACGACCTGCGCATCAACCTCTGGAACCTCAACATACAAGACCAGAGCTTTAATATTGTCGACATCAAGCCCGCCAACATGGAGGAGCTGACCGAGGTTATCACCGCTGCTGAGTTCCACCCTCTCAGCTGCAACTGGTTCATGTACGCCAGCTCCAAGGGCACCATCAAGCTCGCCGACATGCGCGAGAGCGCGCTGTGCGATCAACATGCCAAACGTACGTTGCCTGTTGGCCTTACTTTGCCGTTGAATATATACCCCAATCCCCGACGCTGTCCCTGTTGACTCTACCCCTGCACCTAAACACTCCCTACCCTCCTCTTCCTCGCCATTGAGCTCTCCCCCCCGGGCTGACCACGCGCACAGTCTTTGAGCAGGAGGAAGACCCATCCTCGCGGTCCTTCTTCTCGGAAATCATCTCGTCCATTTCCGACGTTCGCTTCTCCTACGATGGACGGTACATTCTGTCCCGCGACTACCTCACCGTCAAGATCTGGGATATCAACATGGAGCGGCAGCCCGTCAAGACAATACCAATCCACGAGCATCTGCGGCCGCGGCTGTGCGACACGTACGAGAACGATAGCATTTTTGACAAATTCGAGGTCGTCTTCTCTGGCGACGCCAAGAACGTCATGACAGGAAGCTATAACAACAACTTCATGATCTATCCTTCAGACCCAGACAAGGAAGTCGAGGTCGTTCTCCAGGCAGACAAGTCAGCTTTCAAGGCCAAGAAGGTTGGGGTGCCCACGCCCATCAACGCGTCGACGAGCCCGACGACAAACGGGGGAAAGAAGAACGGTTCCCGCGCCGGCAGCCCGGCCGGGGGTGCCCAGAGGATGCGCAAGGAGACGGATGCGGACCAGATCGACTTCAACAAGAAGATTCTGCACATGAGCTGGCATCCGTTCGAGGATAGCATCGCCATCGCCGCGACCAACAATGTAAGCCACAACGTCGAGAGGATTTGGCTCCGAAATACTAACCCGAGCACAAAGCTTTTTGTATTTTCGGCCTTGTAATCAACCGCGACAGCCGATGTCGGCGACGAGGCAACCGGTAGCCCTAGTGGTCCAGGGTACGCACATGCTGCCGTGTCGTGACGGCAGACGAGAGAGTGACGGGCGCTGGGGGCTTGAGCTGCTCATCTAACGTGAGACTTGTGGCATCCCCCATTGTCCATGGCATGCCTACCTTGGTGAGACGTCGGCCGCGTGGAGCGCCTCTGGGCTGGAGTCGGGCTTGGCAGGAGCCTGTCGACTGGTCTTTGTGAGGATCGTGGCTTGGACGGCTCATGCTGGTGGTGGATGTGAGAGGAGGCACCTGTCTTCGTGGTTGGTGGGACAAGGATAGACGATGGTGATTTGCGTGCAGCTGCGTCCAGAAGAGAGGGGGGGGGGG
>JALHCA010000695.1:0-10864 GCA_024340505.1 Tolypocladium nubicola | reverse complement strand
GACCAACCCCCCGACTCCGCGCCCCCCCCCCCAGACAACGACTCGCGACCATGCATCTCATGTACACGCTCGACGCGGCGGGCACGCGCCTCTACACGCTCAAGAAGGTGGCGCACGGGCAGGTGACCAAGTCGGCGCACCCGGCGCGCTTCTCCCCCGACGACAAGTGGTCGCGCCAGCGGGTGACACTGAAGCGGCGCTTCGAGCTGCTGCTGACGCAGCAGAGTGAGTGGCCCCCCGTTCCCCTCTTAGATGCACCGGTAGGGGATGTGGACTGACGGCGCGCGTAGAGGAGTAGACGACGATGGACGGGTAGGGATGCACGGAAGGCGGAGGGATGATGGGGAGGACGATGTTCTTCGCATGGTGGTGCGGGGCTGGCGTTGAAAGGCCACACTGGCTTTGGAGTTTGGACATATGCATTTCAAACAAGCTTCCTCTACACACCCGTCTATGCTCGTGTTCCCCGATGCCTCCCCCCCTCTCTCTTAATGCTTGCGCTTCGAGTTCACCGCCCGGCCGGCGCCCACGCGGATCTTGCCGCCGGCGTTTGGCCTGTCGCCCGTGAGGATGCCCGGCAGGCGGTCCTCGTCCATCAGGTCCTTCTTCCGCGCGCGGCGCTGCTCGTCCGCCGCCTCGAGGTACTCCTTCTGGTCCTCGGCGAGGATCAGCTCCCTGCCCCAGCCGCCCTTGCCGCCGCCGACGCCCTTGGGCAGGCGGCCGTTGGAGCTGCCGTGGACGGGCTTGGGCACGCTGTAGACGTTGCCGCGGTTGTTCCACTGGTAGTTGCGCTTGAGGTGGACGCGGAAGTTGCCGTGCTCGTCGGTGGTGCAGCTGGTGCGCGTGAGCGTGGGTTGGCCGCACGACGGGCAGAACTGCTTGGCCATGTCCTTTGTGATCTGGAAGCAGCCGTGGCAGCGCAGCACCCAGTTCTTGAGGTGGGTAATGCGCGCAAGCGAGGGCGTGACGAGGTTGAGGTTCATGCGCAGCGCCACGTTCTCCATGGCGTAGTCGGAGGTGAGGATGGCGGCCTGGAGCGTCTTCTGCGCCGGCTGGGCGGGGACGGCGGTGCCGGCGTCCTTGGCCTGGTGCTTCTTGACGTTGGACGGGGTGATCCAACCGTCTTCGTCGTCGGAGTCGTCCTCCAGTTCTACTTCTTGGGCTGTTGTCGTCTCGTCGGCCGTTTCGTAGGCCACTACGACCTCTTCCGCGCTCTCTTCTCGTATGCCGGGGGCGTCCGTCTGTGCCTCTTCGGGGCTGGCTGCCACCCCTCCTTCCTTGTTCAGGTCCAGGTTTTGCAAGCTGCTGTCGAGCGTTTGCTCCGCCGGGGTCTGGTTGTTGGGTTCGCTATCGTCTGAGCTCGGCTTCTCCTGTGCGCCGTCTTCCTGGCCTTCTTTGGTCCCTGCATCCGTCGTCTCCTTGTGGCTTGATTCCGGTCCGCTGGCCTGGTTCGGCCGGCCATTCAGGCCCTTTTGGCCCGGCGTATTCCTCAGCCTCCAGTCACCCCCGTTTCGCTCGCACTCCAGCTCATAGCCGAGCGCCAGGACCTCCAGATCCGGCCGGCTGAGCACCTCCAAGTCGCCCGTCCTCCTGGCGAACGCCTGGACGAACTTTACGCTCTCTGGCCTGGGCGACCGGATGGTGACAAACGGCAGCAGCGTCGTCTCGACACGGGCGCGCGTCGCCGCGTCGCGGATCTCGGGGATGATGCAGGGCAGGGTGTAGAGCTTCTCGGCGCGGGCGACGAGGACGCTGGCGGGAGGGTCATTTTTGATCAACGGGCCGGTGTCGAGGATGAGGCTGTGGATGGGCTTGAATGCCGGCGTCGAGGGAGCCGGTGCTCCGGAGCTGGGCTCCGTTGGTGGGGTGGCCATGAGGGCGAGGCCAGGCGATGCCGGGGAATAGGCGGCAAGAAAAACAGCGAGATGGATAGTTTGGCGGAAAGGTGCTCGACTTCAACGCAGAGATGAGGCTATAAAAGACGGGCGATGGTTCGTTCTTCCAATATCTCGGTCAGTATGTGATTCTGCGGTGGCCGTTATGGCGGGGCATTGCTTGTGCGCCCGCAGCAGAAAAAATCTTTATCGCGATAAGATAAGATATGCCCGAGATCAAGGACGAATCACGTGGCGGCAGTTCCAATCCTCCTCACAGGAGGCGATGTCATTACGGTGGTGCTGTTCAAATTGAAGGAAGCATAGGATGTATGAATGCAAACGTGGATGTCTTTCTGGAAATACTTATGTTGTGAAACTGTTTCTTCTTGGTGAGGTCTACGATTGATCCCACGGGCGAACTCTACTGTACTGTCTGTTAAGTTTCCGATGACTGCTTGGTAGTCAGTCTTGGCGTGAGTCTTCAAGAGTCGAACAGCACACACGAATTCCTTCAACTGGAACAACCATTGACCGCCCTCTGTGAACTCGTCACCATGCGAGTAGCGGCCAAGTCAATGGGCCATCATGACCGATGCCGAGGACCCGGCGAGGTACAGGGTAGGCTCGGCCAGACGCGGCGGCGGAGGAGGTTCCGCCAGATCGACAGTCGCAGCCAAACCTTGGATGCATGATGATGCGGGCAGCCAAACCTATCATCGGCCGTGGCGGTCCCCCGCGTCCCCGGCAACGAGGGCGTCGCAGCGCAGCTCCTCATGCATGGAAGGTCTCACGGAACCTCTTTGAAATTGGATCCGGGGGCTGGGGTGCGCTAAGCTTCCCTTCTCGTCTCCGCCTCCACCCTCGGATCAGCACCTGGAGTCGTCGACGCCCGACGGCGGTTGCCAGTACGTAACACGACGAATTGAGATTGGGAGCCCGCGTTTTACCATGATGGAGAAAAGATGGGGACGAGGAGACGAAGGCGAACGAGCTGGATGCGGAGGAGGAGCTCACGGGGGTTGTCCCCGTGGGGGGACATGGATGAGGCCAGGGATATACTCATACGAAGGCCTGGTTGCTGACGTTCGGACTAATAAACGGGATACGATAGGACGCTCAGGGGACGCAGCAGCCGTGAGGGTCAGAAGAGACGGCAGCGGCGGCGAAGGACTAGCGAGTGTGAGTGGATGGCGCTGCGCTGGTGCTGTCGATCCGTGGCCAACAGCGTCGACAGATGACGAGCGTTGCAGATCAAGATATGTGCGTACGAGTGCGTCGATTCCGCAGGATCACCCAGTGCACAGGATCACGCAGATAGCGGTAAGTTCGTGTGTCGGTGTCGTCCGGAGCCGCGGGTAGATTGTGCGCCGACGGGCCTCCCTCGCCATCCGGTATCAAATCACTATCGCAGACAAGCAGGGACAGCCCAGTCACGGGGCATTGCACGGCGCACCTCATCCGGGGCCTCATGCGCCCCCCGCGCGCGTTTTTTGCAATTTTCCCCTGTCTCTCAGGTTCTGCAGCCTCCGAGCGTCGACCTCGATGCGGGCCCCAGGCGGCGAAATAAAGGACGCGCCAGCGCACGGCGGGAACCCTTCCAGAAGGCTTCCAGCCCCGATTTGCTCTCCGCAGATCCCGGCAGTGGGCGAGACGCCACGGCGCACTGGGACTAGGGGCGGCCCAGCCAGGAAAACTGCGCCGGGGGAGCCCCCTGGAGAGCCAACCAACAGGCCGCATGCAGGTCGGTGGCGTGGCTCGGCGAGACGTGCACTGCAGAGCGCGCGCTGTGCGGCGGCTCGGGCCCCGTCTTGGCTGCAGCGGCGGCGCGCCCGTATCGGTGGATGGCTAGGCAAGGCAGCCTCCATCATCGCCGCTGGCAGCCCCGAGACGGCTTGGCAGGGGCGCCCATCGACGGCTGGCTGACGGGCTGCTGGCTGGCTGGCTGTGGCAGCCCTCCCAGCGCCCAGGCACGGGCTGGCAGCCCTCTCGGCCGGCGGCAGGGTTTAACCTGCACACCATGTTCGGGAATATCAGAAATTGCCCCCTTTGGCCGCTGCCGTGCATCCGACTGCCGCAGCCTCTCCCGACGTCGACGACATGGCATCGACATGGCATCGACATCGACATCGACATCGACATCGACACGCACTCGACGGAACCGCCGCTGTACTCGAATTGTCGTCTCGCGCCGGGCCCTGCATGAGGCAGATGGCAGATGGCAGTGGGCACCCCCCCGAGGAACCCACCGCGTAGGACGACACCACCGGTCCCAATGCTACCCCAGGATCTCGCCGCCTGCTGGTCCACGGCGGGATTTCTCGGCGTTGCCGTGACACATGGAAACTGACTCGACCCCCGTTGCAATATCACTCTCGCCATGACGTCCCGCTGGGAGCGGCGGATGGCCTGCGGAAAACTCAGTGTCGGGGGCCCCCACCGCGCGACCCTCGCGAGACCACGCTCGCCCTCGCGAGACGCACAGCGAGACGCCCGGCTGGCCATGGATGCGCCGCTAATGGCTTCGTCTTCGTTGGCCGCGCGCTGCCTCGCGCAATTGGCTTTGCGGGGGTGCCCGCGGTGGCAGCGGCCATGGTTGCGGCGTGCATGCATACCCACGAGTGCTCGTACTCGCGACAGCCCGACGCCAGTCCCTGGCCAGAGATGCTATCGTGAACCCACAATGCGCATGCCACCCCCCCACTGTCGCCGCCTCGCGTCTCTGCGCTTCGTCCTTGCTTGGGATGCTGAGCTGGGGCGCGCGCTCTAGATTTTAGGTTGCCTGTCCTGCGACTCTCGTCCGGCTCCTCCTCCTCCTCCCCCCTCCCCTCCCGAGCCCGCTGTCCCTATCTCGTGGGCCGTCCCTCTTAAACCTCCTCTTCCCTCCTCGTCTCCAGTCTCTTTCCTGCTCTTGGCCCACTCTTCTGTTCCTCCTCGTCCGTCGTCTTCCTCTGACTCCTCCCCTTTCTCTGACTCCTCTGACTCCTCCCCTTCCCCAGTCTCCCCCCTCGCCTTCCTTCCTCCTCGCCCCGTGATATACATCGGCATACTTCAGAGTAGAACCACATCACCCGCGCCATGGCGGACCAAACCACCACCTTCGCGCCCGTCACGACGGAAAAGAACCCGTCCACCCCCCTGGCCGCCCAGCGCTCCCGGGAAAATGCCCCCGGCGGCCCCCTCGCCGGCGAGACCAGCGAGTTCGAGGAGCGCCGCGCCGACCTGGAGAAGCAGAAGACGGCCGAGGGCAACGCCCACTTCCACCGCCTGGGCTGGAAGCGCCTCACCATCGTCCTCATCGTCGAGGCCATCGCCCTCGGCAGCCTGAGCCTGCCCGCCGCCTTCGCCACCCTCGGCATGGTGGCCGGCGTCATCTGCTCCGTCTCCCTGGGTCTCATCGCCATCTACACGAGCCACATCGTCGGCGAGGTCAAGATTAAGTACCCCGACGTCGCCCACTACGCCGACGCCGGCCGCCTGCTCATGGGCAAGTTCGGCTACGAGGTCGTCGGTGCTATGTTCGTGCTGCAGCTGACGTTCCTCGTCGGCTCGCACTGCCTGACGGGCACCATTGCCTTCAACAACATCACCGACAACGGCGCCTGCTCCGTCGTCTTCGGCGTCGTCTCCGCCATCATCCTGCTCGCCTTGGCCATCCCGCCGTCGTTTGCCGAGGTCGCCATCCTGGGCTACATCGACTTCGCCTCCATCCTCATCGCCATTGGAATCACCATCATCGCCACCGGCGTCAACGCTGGCCGCGCCGACGGCGGCCTGGCCGCCATCCACTGGTCCGCCTGGCCCAAGGAGGGCGTGACCTTTACCGACGGCTTCATCGCCATCACCAACATCGTCTTTGCCTACAGCTTCTCCATGTGCCAGTTCTCCTTCATGGACGAGATGCACACCCCCAGGGACTACGTCAAGTCCATCTGGGCCCTGGGCATCATCGAGATTGCCCTCTACACCCTCACCGGCGCCCTCGTCTACGCCTTTGTCGGCGTCGACGTCGAGTCCCCGTCCCTGCTCTCGGCCGGCTCCACCATCTCCAAAATTGCCTTTGGCATCGCCCTGCCCGTCATCTTCATCTCGGGGTCTATCAACACCACCGTCATCGGCCGCTACCTGCACGGTCGCTACTACAAGGACTCGGTCCTCCGCTTCATCAACACCCCTAAGGGCTGGGCCACCTGGATGGTCGTCATCTCCATCATCACCCTCGCCGCCTTCGTCATCGCCGAGATCATCCCCTTCTTCTCGGACCTGCTCTCCATCTCCTCGTCGCTCTTCGTCTCGGGCTTCACCTTTTACCTGCCGGCCATGATGTGGTTCAAGCTCCTCCGCAAGGGCAGCTGGTACGCGCGCGAGAACATCGTCAAGAGCTTGGTAAACGGATTCTGCTTCGTCATTGGCATTGTCGTCCTGGTGTGCGGTACCTACGCCAGCATTGTCGACATTGTGAGTCTGCCCTGCCCGTCCTGCCGTCCCCCCTACTAACACCCGTTTCAGATTCATCAGTTCGAGGATGGCAAAGTTCGCGGTGTTTTCACGTGCCACCTGTAGGAAGGTCAGCACGGCGATGGCGTTGGGGCTCCCTTTTACGTTTTGATGGCGGGTTGACGAGGCCGGGTTGAGACCCTGGACCGCCGCGCTAGATGTTGCGAAGATGAAGCGCTGAGATGAAGCGTTGTATTATTTACAGTATTCTCGAAGAAGCGATTTGGATCACACCGTAAAAGCTCCGTCCCCATGTCATGCGTGTTGCGATAAGGAGATGCGATACTACGTGGACGGTCCAACATCGGAGGTGTTGATGACTCTGAGATGAAGATACAGGCAGGTGACGCCAAAGACAATAACACGCCATCCCTTCTAGTGTGCGAAGACCCAAACTTGCATCCCCCGCGCTTTCCTAATACCTTGTGTTCGCTTGATAACAACACATAGCCCACATAGTGTCTCATGCTTGTGGGATCTCACTATCGAGGAAGCGTAGCAACAGCGGGGAACAAGGCCAACGCGGGGAAACACAAGATTGAGCCCTCGCGCACCAGAAGATAGCTCGAGCAATAAGCAGACTACCGCAAAGTCAAAGCAGCGCTCGTGACCACTGATGGGTACGATTTGTGGCCAAATGAGTGCGTGACCTTTACAGCCGCCTTATCCCTAATCGCATGGTGGCGCTGCTGCACCCCTCAACTTTAAAACGCCCCAAGATCTTGGGGAAGTTTCCGCCTACTAGTCGCAGCTCGACGTGTCGATGACGTCTGACTAGATCAAGCCGCCATGCGGGCCGCAACCGTGGCTGGCGCACGTAGCGTCGCATCAGCACTCGCGAAGCTCCCCGCAGGACCGACGAGGCCGGGGCGCACCATTGCTCGCCTCCGGACTAGTCTTCGGCAATCGCAATGCCCAGCCCGGGACCGTCATGCTCGTCCCATACCTCGGGGTGCTCAGGGGATTTGACGTAGCCTGGCAGGTTTGGCCACACATTGTGACGGATCCCCAGGGTCATCTCCTGGATGGCAAGCTGGGCGTCGCGGCGGCCATGCGGCGGCGCTCCGAGATGCCGACGCGGCAGGTGTCTCGCTGGACGATGTCGATGCAGCTGGCGCCTCGGGGAAAGGCTGGTGGTACCAGCGGGGGGAAGCGCTCGCCTAGTGCGATGGGGGGTCCCAATGGATATGGACTGATGGACGCGGCGTGGAAATCGACGCCGACGTATATGCCGAGGCGAGTCGAGCTACGAGGTCCTTGGTGCCGTTCATCTTGACGGCGGTGGGCGCGGGCGAACCTGTGGAGTGAGCATTATCTGCATGTCACATGAGCCATCAGGCGCGCTACTTATCAAGACCGAGACCATGTTGGAAACTTACGCCCGCGTCTGGTGGCTGGTCACCGCAATCTAGGCGTACGCCTTGAGCTTGTGCGGAGCTCCCCGCCGAGCAGCTGATAGATGGGCACGTTAAGCTTCATGGCTGTGACCACATGACGGGCTAGTTTCTGCTTTCCACAGCCGTGTAGATTCAAGTAGCACCTTTGAGAGCCCTAGTCTATGTCGTGGAAGGCGCTTATAGAGACGAGCCCAGCCCCTTGCGCCACTGCCATATCTGGTCAATGTCACTGGCGAACTGTAGCGGGGTGGTTCCTTGCACATATCTGCCGTCTGATGAATCACTCGGTAGGTACTGCTTGGTCCATCATGAGACAGGGCCTGCGTGTGGCCCTCGAGCCAGCCCGCCCCAGCCCATGCTGCCGTGCTCGTTGGCGATCTTGACAAGCCATCGCGGGGCACGCGGAAGTACTCGACCTCGGCAACCTTCCCATGCTGAGGTTAAAATGTGGGCAATGATGCGGGCAGTACGTTGTCCTTCCCCGCAAACGAGGTGCTGGTGCGTAGGTAGGTTGACGTCTTGCCGGTGCAGCTCCGAGATGTACCCCACGGAGCCGATGCCCCGCCGCTCCGGGCCGGCGATTGAGGCGGCACGGGGATGTCCGTTGTGCGCAACGGCGAGGTGCTGCTGTTCTGCGGCTTGGTGACATTAATTACCCCGTTCTCTTGCAGGAGCGGTGTTGAATGCTGTCTTACTGGGTATACGGTACAATCGGATCCCTGAGAATTGTACCAGTCTTCGACTCCCTTCTGTGAAGACGCCGGCTTACTGCTTGCCTCGCAGGTATAACGAGGCAAGGTACCAGGAGTACTGTTGATCTCCCTGACCTATATTATCGCCCACGTTCCCGTCGCCAATTCAGGAATCAGTTTGCCCGCTGTACATCCCCGACAGCACACCAACCACCGCCTTGAGCAGGCGATGGCCGCTGTGGAAGCAGAGCGACCTGTACTCCTTTTCCGCCCAGATCTCGCTACACGCCTCCAGCGTGTCCAGGATGGTCCGCCGCGGCCAGATGGCAAAGCCAACCGCCAGCGGGGCGTCCTTGCGCAGCAGGTGCGTGCTCGCCGTCAGCGCCGCGGCGAAGAAGTCGAGCATGTAGAGGTCGCCCATGAGGTCGAGCCCCATGACGCGGCGGTCCTTGTCGCACAGGTCGCGGTGGTGCACGAGCAGCGCGAGGCTGCACTCGAGCGACGACCAGTACGAGACGGAGTACCGCGAGGGCGCGTCGGGCTCCAGCGCGTGCCGGCGGTGCAGCACGAGGATGACGCGCCGGAAGAAGACGTCGAGCGCGATGCGCAGCGTCGTGTTGTGGCCCTGCACACGGTCCAGCACGCTCTTGAGCTCGCGCACCCGCGCGCTGTACTCGAGGATCTCCTCGTACGAGGGCTTGTCCACGTCCGAGTTCACCCGCGCGATGACGCGGAGGATGACGGGGCAGGACGTGTGGATGACGGCGTGCCAGGCCGACGCGGGCGTGTCGAGCGTCGCGAAGCTCCAGGAGAGGGTGCCGTAGTCCCGCAGCATCTCCTCCGACGACAGGCAGGACGGCATCCCCGTCGTCATGGCCATCTGGATGTTAAAGTACAGAATCGTCGTCCACAGAATCTGGCTCGACTCCCAGTCGCGGAAGACGACGGGCAGAGAGTCGGGCGGCGGCTGCGGCTGATGGATGCCAAGGCACACGGCAAGCCGGACAATGACGCCCAGGAGGGACCAGCACGAGTCAAACGACCAGCACGTCCCGTTGACGACCTGCTTCGTCACGACCACGAGGCACAGCGTCCGCATGGTGGATATGTTGGGGCGGATCATGAACGGCGTCTTGCTCAGGCACGCCTCGGCAGCCATGCACAGCTCGACGGTCGGCTCCGGGTCCCTGCGCACGGAGAAGCACCCCAGGGAGAGCACCATGAGGAACTCGGCGAGCCAGGCGACGTTGGTCGACGTCGGGTCGTCCCAGAACCTGACGACCTGCGCGAGGAACTGCGGGGCGTCGATGATGGGGTGTATGCACTGGTACAGCTCGAGGTAGCTGTCGATGTACTCGCGGTGGCGCGCGCGATGGCCCTCGACGAGCTCGCGCACCTTGTCGAGGGACGTGTACTTGACGGCGCCGGGGCTGTTGAAGGGGAAGTTGCCCGGCAGGGCGCGGCCGGCGGCGCACTCATCGTGTCGTTGGAGGACCTCCTTGGACGCGGTGAGGAAGACGGTGTTTTCAATGCCGGAGAGCGTATTCAGCTGGACGGGCCATTAGCAACACCATGTCATGTTTATACCCGATCATGCCCTGGGACATTCGAAGCTCACCCTCGAAAGCAGTGCCTTCCAGTGGCTCAGGCCCCGATGCCTGGAGTGCCACGTCGCTACCACAGCCTCCGGATCTTCGTCTGCCACGACAAATGGCGACCCGCTCTCCGAGGCAGCCGAGGCCGCCGTTTCGTCCTCGATCCTATGCGTATAGGTGCACTGCTTGCCCCAGCCGGACAGACGGCACCGCGCGCAAGGCTGCTTCTTATCGCACTTGACCTTGAGGCGGTGGCATCGCACGCAGGAGAGGCACGCTCTGCGCCGTCTCTTCTTGACAATCTCCTGGCTGGTCGGGCTGTCCGAGGCGCGTTTGCTCGACGGGGTGCTGGCCTTGGACTGGTCCGCGAGCCGCGAGGCGGTAGACGGCACGGTGGAGGAGGAGCCGGACTCGGGGGATGCGTCGTCGCATGCGGCCGCCGGCAGCAGCGAGCAGCCCGCGTTGGACCGGGTGCAGTGCTCGCAAGGACTGGCTCGGTTACAGCGTATCTTGAGCAGGCGGCAGCGGTCGCATGTCTTGACCTCCCGCCGGGGAGGCATGGCCTGGTATCGGACGAGGGTGAGCCTCCCCCTTGCTCGAGGCTGTTCTTATTGCTGGCATTCGCCTGATGCGATGCTGTTTGGTCGGTCGAGGTCCGTAGTCCTCGGAGGTAATATCGCCGGCTCGGGTGGAGCGCCGGCCTCGGCCGATGATTAAACCCCGCCAATGTCCGACGGAATCCGGGCCATCCCCCGCAGTCGGGTGCCGTGCCTGTGGCCGCGCCTGTGGCCGCTGCGAAACCAAAAAAA
>JALHCA010000694.1:0-36572 GCA_024340505.1 Tolypocladium nubicola | reverse complement strand
GTCACCGTGGTTATCCTTGTTCCGTTCCGCTGCACGTTCCCTGCGGGCCGTGGCCAACAAGCCTTCCCGTTGGTCGTGTCTGTTGGTTTGTAACACAATGGCCCTCGACCGAGAACTCACTTGTCACTTCGACCGCGCTTCAGCTTCCGTTGGCAGCGACCGAACCGCACCTTGTCCGGGGCGCGAGGCGGCAGGCCGTCGTCAGAGACTGAACACGCAGGGTGGCTGTATGTCCGTGCGCCCGCAGTCGGTCCCCCGAGGCAACGTTCAGTCCGTCCGAAGATCTACGTACGAGTACTCGTACGGAGCAGATGCGACATTGCCAAACCGTCGTCGTCCTCTGGATAAGCCTTCCCAGGGGTGGAGCCGTTGGTTGCGCTCACGCACGCCATCCGGTCCTCCCCTCGTCTACCAATGCAGTCGAGCAAACACACCAACCCAAAGGAGCAGCACCTGTTTACGAAGCACTCCGTACGGCAAGGCTGGCCTGGTCGCGGCAGGCGATTTGTAACGCCTACCGCTTAGCGCTGTCGGCGGCCATCGTCTTGCTGCTCGCCCGTGCTGTCGTGGCAGCAGACAAGCGCAGCCCCGAGGCAAACACCTCCGGTCCGTCCCAGCTGGTCCCGCCCCCTGGCCCCCTGGTTCCTCGATTTCGCGTCCGCCTCGTCCCAGCACCCTGGTCGGCGCCGTGGCAGAGACAGTGCCGGCCCTGTGGTTGGCCGCTGGGGCGGGTCGACGAGAGGCCAAGGCCTCAGCGATCTAGCGGTTACCGGCAGGCTCATCGTTGCCGGTCCTGGCTCGGCGCTGGGCGGCTTGCGCGCTCTGCCTTGTCCTCCCATCGAGGCGATCGTGCTGGCTCAGCCAGTGGCACCTGCAGGGGAGTGTCTCGTCGAGAGACGATGGATTCGCAGCGTGGTCTTGCTGCCGAGACGGCACGGAATCGCAGGTACGGGCTACTTCGTACATACAGATGCGTCCAAGCCCGGGAGCGTGTGGGCGTGTGGGCGCGTGGGGCCGTGTCGAGCCCGCCCGTTGGGACGAACGACTCGTGGCCACCTGGACGTTTGCTGCTGGTATGCCACGGGCGTGGTCTGGGTCATGTCTTGTCCAGTAATGCCTCATCTCGCCGGTAACAATCTGTGAAAGCCGCGATGCGCAGTCCGTAGTTTGTCCACCGCGGAGACGGACCAACATCCTGACGGATCCCGTCGCGGCCTTGGTGTGGGAGAACAAGGCGACTGCTCATAACGCGTTTCTATTCTGGGAGACTACGTACTACATACGAGAACGGGGGGCACCGGTCCTTCGCGGGTACTTGCCTGCGTCGTCCTTGTTGTCTCGGATATCTCGCCAGCGCGGATCCTCTTCCCCGGGGGTTCACGACTCACGACGCCCAGTGTGCCAGCCGAATCTCCCGCGCCGTCCTGTCGATGAACTCGCTCGCCTGCCACAGATCCTTGTCCATGTGCATGAACGGGTGCGGCACGCCGGGGAACCTCCTCGCCGTGACCTCGACGCCGTGCTGAATCAGCAGCTGGGCGTATCGCTCGCCCTCGTCGCGCAGGGGGTCCGCCCCGGCCGTGTAGATGACGGTCCTCGCCAGCCCCTCGAAGCTCGGGGCCTGGAGCAGGTTGGCGAACCAGCCGACCTTTTCCCGCGCCGCCCTGTGCGCCTCGGGGTCGCTCGGGAGGGACGACCACTTGAGCTTGTCGAACCAGGCCAGGCGGCTCCAGTTGAGCGTGGGCGCCCATTCGTTTTCCTGCATCGACGGGAAGGGCGACTCGGCGGCCGACGCGTACTGCGAGAGGTCGTCGACGACAGGCGTGCCCACGGCCACGAGGCGCAGCGGGATGGGCGCGGGCTCGTTGTCGCGCGCCAGGTGCGCGAGGGCGAGGGCGATGAAGGCGCCGGCCGAGACGCCGCCCAGGGAGATGCTGTCGGGCTTGACGTTGAACCTGGCCGCGCCGTGGGCGTGCACGTACTTGAGCGCCGCGAAGCTGTCGGTGATGCCCGTCGGGAACGCGAACTCGGGCACGAGGCGGTACGCGACGTCGACGACGACGACGTTGGCCTTTTTGCAGATGTGCCTGCAGATGTGCGCCTCGGTGTCGAGGTCGCCCAGCCCCCAGCCGCCGCCGTGGTAGTCGATGTGGACGGGCCACGGGCCCTCCGAGGCCGGCTCGTAGACGCGCACGTCGAGCGTCGCGCCGGAGCCGTCGTCGAGCGGGATCTGGTCGTCGTAGACGCGGCCGACGTCCGGGGCCGGGCCGGTGCCGTAGCTGTAGAGGACGGAGTACTTGGACCGCAGCTGGCCGAGGTCGATGGGCTTGAGGGGCGTGCTGGCGACGTGGTCGTTGTAGAGCTTCTCGAAGACGGGGGACAGCTTGCCCGCCATGGACGGGTGGATGGGCTGGAGGGCCTCGTGGCCGTCGCTTGCTGCGGGAGCCATCTCGAGATGTCTCTGGAGGAGGTACGGGTACGGGTATAGGGTATCCTGTCGGCCGGGGGCTGTCCGCGACAATGCCGGAACGAAGAGCCGTCTATCGGGTTGGTGTTTCTTGGATGGAGAGAAAGAGGTCGCGAGGTGGAGGAAAGAGTCCGTAATATGCCTCTGGGCTCCACGGCTGGCCCCCAATGTTTCGTGCCGTCCCGCCGCTGCGAGCTCCGTCGCGTCCGAAGCTCGCCAGGACAGGGCGAAGGCGAGTCCGACGCCCGTACGAGTCGTCGGCATGCGCCGTCAATGCCACCATGCGATGCGACGCCGCCAGATCTCTGCAGCGGAAGCATGATCGGCTCCTGGCGTGGGGCACCGCATCCGCGGGCGGGGAAGCTTTGGCCAGATCAACAATGAATCTTCATCAGGGTCCATACTCCATGCTCTCTTCAGCGGCAGACTGGCGCAGCTGCGGCTCCCGATTGCGACGGCTGCAGGGGTCGTGCCAGTTATGTAAGCTCCGTTTAGTCCGTCGGCTCGGCTACTCGCCCGTACATACTCGTGTCAACTCGTCCTTCTACCGTCACTGTCCGTTTAGGATGATCTGTGCTGGCCGTGGCCGTTTCGCGACGTATATGACGGTGCCTCGCAGACGTCGCTATCCTTTTCATTGACGCTCTCGTACTCTTCCGACGCTGCGCAACATCCAGCCCCTCTCTGTGGACGCTGGTATTGTGTGCTGAAGGGCCAATTATACACCATGGCTCTGGACTGGCATGAATGTGTTGGATTCACACCTGCAACCAGGGACAGGAATCAGCACCGACCCTATCACTGGTACGATACAGTTCAACGATTACTCCGTAATGGTGGTAGGTTCGGCGTGGAACACGTCTTGCGTACCCGCGCACGAGCTTGCGAGTACTCGTAAGCAACACATACTCGTAGTCTCCCAAAGGGCCCGCCAAGGCCGACTCGACGCCGGGGTCCTCGCAATAAGCATCCATTCAATCTTACCCGCAGGCCTTGGGAGGCCTACGGCTCGCCTGGGAATCATGACCATGTCGATTGGCCCGATGCGGAAGGTATCTTCAGCGATTGCTCCGAGCTGCAGATGAGCACCATGCTTCGTGGAAGGGACCGCAATGCCAGCGTACTTGACACTTGAGATGCCCGGTCCAACACCAGCCCGGCTCTCTCGACCTGCTCCATGCCCATCCATTCATCATGAAGGCCTTTGGCATTCTGACCACGCTGCTCCCGGCGGCGGCTCTGGCTGCCATCTTTGTTCCGCCCGAGGGCGAGTACAAGGTGCATTGGGAATCATCCGAGCTCATAGACCACAGCCGGCTGGACCCATTCAACTCGTCGCACGCTCGACGCATCATGATCTCCCGGTTCTCGCCCGTCCCGCCCTCGCACTGCAAAACGACCTGTCGCGTCCCGTACATGCCCACGGCCGTAGCGTCCATCGAGGACGACATCTTAAACGCATACCTCGGAGATGTGGGCTGGCCCAAGGACGTGCTCGCGGGCTTGGAGCTCGAGCTGTGCTGCGAGAAGCGCGAGCACCCGGAGCACAAGTTCCCCAAGCTGCTCTTCGGGACGGGTTTGAATACCACGCGTCTCTTTTACTCGGCCACCGCGCAGCATCTGGCCAGCCGGGGCTATGAAATCATCGTCATGGACCACCCCTACGAGACGGACGTGGTGCAGTTCCCGGACGGCGAGCTCGTGTTCGGCGGGCGCGTCACCAAAGACCCTGCCGACATTGTACATGGCCTCGAAGTGCGGACGCAAGACGTCGCGTTCGTCTTAAACGAACTCAAGCTGTGCAAGACCGTGTACGTCGGTCAGTCTTTCGGAGGCGCATCCGTCGCGGCAGCCATGGTCAATGAAGCACGCATCGTCAGTGGGGTCAACCTCGACGGCGCCCTGTGGGGGTCAGTCACCAACTCGGGAGTCTCTCGACCCTTCCTCACCGTCGGGGCCGAGGACCACAATGCCACCGCCATCCCCGGGTGGGCAGACTTCTTCGAGGCCATGGATGGGAAGCACCCTGGCGTGTGGTCGAAGCTGCTGAACGTCAAGGACACCGTCCACGGGAGCTTCATGGACTTTTCCCTCATCGGAGACGTTGCTGGCCTGAGGGGCAAGAAGGAGCTCGAGGACTTCCTCGGCAAGGCCACGGGAGAAAGGACCATGGGGGTTTTGAAGGAGTATCTGACAGACTTTGTCGAGTACACCCTACTCGGCGGGCATGAAGGGCTGCTGAGGGGCCCGAGTCCAGCGTTTCCAGATGTTTCATTCCTGAGGTAGTCGCCATCGCGATAGAAATACGTGAGAATACGAGTTCTCGTATGAAACTGCGTCAGCTGGGGAGTACTCGTACATGTATGACCAGAGAAGATGACAAATAACATGACGCAAGGCATTTAGTCTAGTTACGCAAGACAGTTAGTCTGTTGTTGCTCAAGCATGATGTGACCAGGTACATGACTCGGGCCATCCAAGGTGGTTGATGCCAAATGTGCAACAACTCGGGTCTACGAATATACCAGTGTCTGTTCTTGGAAATAGCCGCCTCGAGCTGAATGCAAGGCCATGCTGAAGGCCCTTCAAAGAAAGTTTTGCCCTATTGGAGATGGCTCACCAAAGAAATTGATGCTTGAACGCCTAACGGCAAATGATGAGTTAGAGTTGATATGCACGCCCTTGCCGCCAAACATGAACCCGTCGGCACACAACGAAACCAATAGTTTCCGGGTAATGATTGAAGGTTCGACAGCCATGATTCGGAAACTGAAATCCCACCAGTAGCCGTATGGAATTGGACAACGCCCGCCGAGAAACGCGGGGGTCAAGCCTCTTCAACAACCGATGACGTCGAACTACCCCAGACCCAACGGCGTGGGACGTGGGGAACCCCCGCAGATCCACCACTGTTCTCTGCGTTCATCATCCGGGAGCAACTTACACGCACCAGGGACGACAACCAACGACCAATGCTCTCCTTATGGCGGTTATTGAAGTCGGGTACTTAAGCCATCGTATCCGCTGGGCCATGGTCTCCCGCATTGCAGTGTAAACTGGATTCCTGACGCTCAATCAGCCGACAGAAGACCAAAGAGCGACCCACGCCATGGTCGACGAGACCGGAAACGAGGCTGTCAAGGGGCTCGGCGGCAACGTAGAGCATGTCGAGAGTCACTTCGAGAACGACGTCAAGCAGACCATCGAAGACACCATCCACCACCCCGATCCGCAGCTTTACGCCGAGGCCCTGCAGCGGTACCCAAACGATGAAGCAATCGACCAGGCCGACGAGAAACGCCTCGTTCGCAAACTCGACATGCGCATCCTCCCGCTGCTGGGCATATGCTACTTTTTCTACGTACGTGGCTGTGTTCCTTCTGCTTGGGTCCGCGGTGCTGCCGGTCGAGAGTCTGTATCTGGGACCTCCTCGTCTCGTGGTCCCGACCTGTACGCAAGTTATACGTCTCTGGCTAACACCGAGCCGCGCGGAATCAGTATGTCGATAAGACGACCCTTTCGTACGCGGCCATATTCGGCCTCAAGGAAGGCTTGGATCTAGAGGGCACCCAGTACTCCTGGCTTTCCAGCTCTTTTTACTTTGGCTGGCTCATCTGGGCCATCCCCTCGAACCTGCTCATGCAACGCAGCCCGCCGGCCTGGTACCTGGCCGGCAACATCTTCATGTGGGGCGCGCTCCTCATGTGCCAGGCGGCGGTGCAGAACTTTGCGAGCCTGCTTGCTCTGAGGGTGCTGTCCGGGGCATTCGAGGCCATTGCCGACCCGGCGTTTATGCTTATCACGTCCATGTACTACACGAGAGAGGAGCAGCCGTCTCGCATCTCTGCGTGGTATGCTTGGAACGGCGTCGGCGTAGCCGGCGGTGGTCTGCTGGGTACGTGTGTTGTCTTGCATGTACTGGATGACGAGGTGCTGAACTCGGCATAGGATACGCAATCGGCCACATCGAAGGTAGCCTCGCATCGTGGAGGTACGAGTTCATCATCATCGGCGCCTTCTGCGCCGCCTGGGGCATCGTGCTCTGCCTCATGCTGCCCAACTCTCCGCGGACCATCTGGGGCTTCTGCCGGGAGGAGAAGCTGCTGATGATTGCGCGCATGCGCCGCAACCAGACGGGCATCGAGCAGCGGAAGATCAACTGGGGCCAGATCCGCGAGGCATACATGGACTACAAGACCTGGCTCTTTACGCTGCTCGGGTTCGTGGCCAACATTCCCAACGGCGGCATCTCCAACTTTTCGACGCTCGTCATCAAGGGCCTGGGCTTCGACACCTTCAAGACCGCTCTGCTTGGAATACCGCAAGGGGCGCTGGTCGTTATTTGGATCGGCCTGGGTGCGCTGGCGAACAAGTATATGCCCAACAACTGCCGGACCCTTGTCTGCGCCATATTCATGCTGCCCACCATTGCGGGCGCTCTGGGCTTCCTACTTGCGCCGTCGGATGCATACGTTGGCCGCCTTATTTGCTTGTAGGTCCATGTCCAGAGACCCCTGTCTTATGATGCCTTCCCGGACTAATTAATGGCCAACTACCCTGTGAATAGCTATCTCACGGGCTCTTACCAGGCATCTTTCGTCATCTCCCTATCACTCATTACGTCAAACACCGGCGGCCAGTCCAAGAAGATGATTGTCTCGGGCATGATCTGGTTCGGCGCATGCGTTGGCAACATTGCCAGCCCGTTCTTCTACAAGACGGAGCAGGCACCGTCATATTCCCTCGGCATCGGCTCGCTCCTTGTGGCCAACTGCGTCGAGCTGGCCCTGTTCTTCGTGTTCCGGTATGCCTTTATATGGGAGAACCGCAAGAAGGAGCGGCTGCGTGAGGAGATGCGCGAGCGCGGTGAATTGCTCACAGAGGAGCTCAATGCCACGGCGTTCAAGGACATTACGGACACGGAAAACCCCAATTTCGTGTACGTGTATTAAGACATGAATGCGAGAGTTAAATATATCATGATATTGCTTGAGACCGTCTAGTCTAATACAATTCTGGCTTGGGTCTGTCACTTACCATTAGGTTGCAGTTCAACCAAGTCTTACGTGGTTGTAAGTCGTGCCATGGAGGACACACTCCTCAAACTTCAAACAGACATTGCAATCATTGCCGATTCCGCAGTTTGATATCGGAATGCGTCAGTCTTGACATGGCCAAGAAATGTCGCATCCCTCATGTCGCCCCAAGGTTGCTCATTGTTGATCCACTATGGCGTTGATCGGGGCTGTTGCCATTCTTGTTTCTACTGGTACGGCGGGCCACCTCGAGAAGCACTTGGCTTTCAGGGGGCAGCAGCAAGCGTGCCGTCTATACGAGGTGCGTAGTGAATTGCCGAAAACGGAGGGAATGGCCTTTGAGCCTTCGCTTAACTGTACAGGAGTCGGCTGCTGTGACACAATTCACTGCGGTCTCGCCCGAGTAGGGGCCATTGCAACTCTCCAACGCATGGACATCGTTCGGGACTCACACTGTCCTTGAAACTCAGTGATGGAGCGGGCACAGACTTGGATGACTCGGGGAGGCAGTGCCACGCGGCCGACTCGAATGGCTCCAACTAGAACGGCGCTTGCGTAAAAGAGGAAAGTCAGCAGACAGGAGATAACAGAGATGAATCACGGCATCCTTCTACTGTTATATATTAAGGGGCTAATGTGCCGTGCAACGAGCACAAGACAATGCCAGAGCCTTCGTGTTCCATCGATACATGGCTGCTGAACTACATGGTGGTAGCAATTGGTCACAAGCACCAAGCGTTGGCAGTGCTGGACAGGCGGTTTCAGTACCCGTTGACAAAAAGCCCTGATGAACTGGAGACCTACGGCATCGAGTGTGGGTAGCCTCCCAGTTGGTCTCGCCATCGAGCCCATTGGCTTGGCCGACCACGTCGTATTGCTGGCATTCACATCAGCAACCCGGCACCACCATCGCGGAGAACTGCCGGCCAATCTGGAGGCTGCAGGCCGGGACTGGGTGCCACCAAACAAGGTGATGGTGTTGTGCGATAGGCCGCATAGCTTAAATGCGCCACCCGGCATCACGCCCTCTTTGGTTCGCAACTCACCGTGTAAACCCAACGGGCGGGGGAACCTAGCGAAAAGGGGAAGGCGGCAAGCCTTCGATGACGGCTCTATCAGGGCTGTGCTCCGTAATGGATCCCGGGGAGTGACGATGGAGCGGACAGACGACTTATCCACTTGCTCGCCAAACAAGAACTTCCGCCGCGAGCAGCCGGAGTCATCGAGTACGGATACGCTCATTTGCATTATCAACGTCAAGTCGAATGCTACGTCGATTGTCGCCATCGAGCCCCTCAATTTGCCAATCAAAAGTCCATTAAAAGTGTTATTCTCGCCCATTTCATTGGTTCACGAGGGCAGCCTCACTCATTCCGTGTCTGGTTGCACTCTGGTCTCACTACGCGTGGCTTGGAACGAGGTTGAATCGTTCCTCGCGTATCTACGGGTACCTCTTCTTCACCCCGGAATCCATGGCTTGGTCAATACGGTTGCTCTCGCTTCAGCAGACTGCCTTCCGAAGAGACCGCCAGCTCCAAGACTACGGCCCACAGACCTCTCGGCGTGTGTATATAGAAATGCCGATCACGCGCTACCAAGAACCCCCGGTTCTCCACGATGAGACTGCCATTCGTCAAGCCTGAATGCTACCTTGATTGACAGCCCGAGTGTCATAGCGACCTACCTTATACATCCAAGTGAGGTTGTCTTCAACCAACGGACCCGTCTCGGAGAGTGCCTTCTGGAAGCAAATTAGCCCGTTGCCAAGCGCCGATCAAGTATAAAGACCTGAGCAGGGCCACCGTGAGTACGGGAGAATGTCCGAGTTGCATCGTCGACAGCTCGAACAGCCACACAGCAATGAAGGCCCCAGCTGCATCTCTCCTCTTCGCAGCCCTCGCAGGCACGGCCCTCGCAAGGCCCAACCAGGTAGCGAGGGCCAATGCCGTCTTCGGACCGGCAGACCTCCAGGCCTACAATGCCCCTAACGCCGTGTCCATGGAGGACCTCAAGCAGATGAAGCTGGAGCAGCAGTCTCAGGACGAGAGGGCGGGAGTCTTTGCCGAGGACCGCTACACTGCTCAGTCAGCCACCACATGCAAGGACGGCAAGGCCGGCGAGTATTCCTGCAACAAACTCGATCTTAAGGGCTTCCTGCGTCATCAGGACCTTCAGAGCCGGTCCCGCCGTGGGAATGACGTCTGGGGTAAGCAACTAACTCCGCGGCCACAATATGATCGAGTCTTAGGCTGACAAGCTGAATTCAGGCTGGACTTCCCCCGATGGACGTGAGTTCGGGCTTGTCGGACAGGCCGATGGTACTGCCTTCGTCGAGGTCCTCAAAGATGGCAGCCTGCAGTACGTCGGCCGCCTCCCGACCCAAACCGAGGCTTCCACCTGGAGAGACATCAAGGTCATCAAGAACCACGCCTACATTGGCTCCGAAGCACCGGACCATGGCTTGCAGATCTTCGACCTCACCAAGCTGCTCAAGGCCGACCCCCAGAACCCGCCAAGCTTCAGCACCCGCAGCGACCTGGCTGCGCTCTTCCGCGGCTTCGGCAGCAGCCACAACATTGTCGCCAACGAGGAGACCGACACGATTTTCGCCGTCGGCACCGCCAGAAACGAAAAGTGCCGCGGTGGCCTGTGGATGATTGACGTCTCCAACCCGCGCCACCCTCAGGACAACGGCTGTGTCTCCGAGGATGGCTACACGCACGACGCGCAATGCGTCATCTACCGCGGGCCTCAGCGGGACTACCAGGGCCGCGAGGTGTGCTTCAACTTCAACGAGGACAGCCTGACGCTCGTGGACATCACGAACCGCGCCTCGCCGCGGCAGCTCTCTCGCACGACGTACAAGGGGGCGACGTACACGCACCAGGGGTGGCTGGCGACCAGCGACCAGCGCTACCTCCTTCTCGACGACGAGCTGGACGAGCAAAAGGGCACGGGGCCTGCTGCCGATGGCCACACGACGACGTACATTGTGGACGTGTCCGACCTGCGGAACCCCGTCTTCACGGGGGTGTACAAGAGCCCGGTCAAGTCCATCGACCACAACCAGTACGTCATCGACGGGATCTCGTTCCAGAGCAACTACGGCTCTGGCTTGCGCGTGGTGAACGTTTCCTCTATTGTGGAGGACGACTCGGGCGCCCGGTTCGAGGAGATTGGCTTCTTTGACGTGCACCCGGAGGATGATGCCCAGGGCGGAGCGGTCACGTTCAACGGTGCTTGGTCTGTTTACCCGTACTTTAAGAGCGGGTATGTCCTCGTCAACAGCATCGAGCGTGGCATCTACTCTGTCAAGTTTTCGGGGTAGATGTGGTGGCTTGAGTTATTGAACCAGCAGCTTGCTCTGCGGCATGAATTGACAGTACAGCTTCTCCAAGAATTCCATGGACAAAGATATTTTCGAACATACATCACTCAGATAATCGCTTTTCGATGTGCTCATCGATCGACGGCTGTGGCACTACTACGATGATGTAATCCTGGGCAAAGCTCATCTTTTGACGATATGGTACACACTTTAGAGTACGCGTCGTGTGTGTCGGTTTTCGGAGCTTGCAATATAAAATAAAAGGTCTAAATGTCTCTCCCAGTGCGCTGGATTACACTCCCCGCGCACCGCTAGTTGAGCTCATGGGCCAACTTGATAGCCTTCGACTTGCCAGCGTCTACCACCACTGCGGGATCCTCAGGGTCCCCCTTTCTACTCACTTCATTTCCTTTCTTCGTCTTGATCGTGGTTCTGCCTGCGATCAGTAACTAGTCCTGCAGCACGGGGGTGTTGGCGAGTGCTTCAACTTACTTTTCTTCCTTGACGTCGAGGACCTTGCCTTCCGGTTGACCGTTGCCCCAGTTCCAGCTCACCGTCTTGCCCACCTCAGGGCCCTTTGTTGGCTTGCTGGAGTCTTCTTCATCTTCCTTCTCCTTGCCTTTCTCTTCGCCACTCTTTTGCTTTTTGTCGCCGACATTCGGCTCTGTGCCGTTGTGCTTTTTGCCATCACCATTCGGCCCGGTGCTGCTTTCGTTGTCCTCTTCGCCATCTTCTACTTCAACTTTCTTGCCCTTCGCAACCTCTCTCTTCTTGCTAGATCCCGAATCGTCTTCGGCTGCCTTTCTTTTGTCTCCTGTCTGCTTCTCGCTGTCATCATTTCCCCCATTCTTGCTGTTTTCATTCTTCTTTTTAAGGACATCGTGGCCCCAGTTCTTGAGTGAGGCATAAGACTTGGTCTTCTTCACCTCCTCCGTTGACTTTTCGCTGTTTCCCTTTTCCTCCTGGGCGAGATGTCGCTTGCTAGTTTGGCGCATCTCAGTCAGCGCTTAAGGGTCTCCTGCAAACGCGACGTGGCATGGACCTACCAGTAGGAAACAACCTTCCTCATGTGCTGTATCTGGTCGTCCGTATACTTGTCCGCATCCTTGCCCGGGTTCGCCTTGAGGATCTCGACGATCTTGCCACCACTGTCATGGCCGACGGACTCTCCATCCGCCCCCTCCTTTGGCCACCCAGCGCTCTGAGAGTCATCCGACTTCAACCAGCTCTCAAGTTCCGAGGCTTCCATGTTGACAAGCTCGTTGAACTCCTCAATGACTGTGCTTTGGTCCTTCATCTTTGCTAAATTTTTCTGTTGCCTATCTTGGTTGAGTCGACTGATCACTCTGTAATGGACCGATTGTGATTCTGAAGGGCGCAATTGTGCTCTGGACAGAGTCTCTTTTCGGCCAAAACTGGGCGGCCATTGCCTTTCATACTGTGGTGCTTCCCGATTCCCCAATGAAATGGTGACGTTTCCGGACATCAACGTACTAGCCACCACGTCATAGACTGCCACCAGGCCCGCATTGCGCCTGGCTTCGAGACAGACACGGGCACTTGGGCGTAGTATAAAGCACTTTGCTTCTTCAAGTGCATGTCGTGACCGAACGGGCGTGATGACCTTCGCCAAGTAGGATTCCGCCATCACTCACTTCGCCTTCTTGACTAATCATCGGGACGACGAGAACTTCAAGCAACAGGCTGACTGGGCTAACGACGTCGGGCTCGGCGGCGGGACGTCAACCGGACGGCTCTCATGCCACGGCCAGTGCCACACAGGCGGTGCCTGCGTCTCAGCTTCGGGGCCTTCTGCTGCGAGGCCGACAGCGCAGCAGGTAGCGCAGCGGCGCCAGGGAGGGCATGCACAAATGACCATAACTGTACTACCTACCTTACATACGCGGGTGGCGGCTTTTTTTCGACAGGGAAAGAGTGCTGTCAATAGTATTTTGGAAGGCCGAAATGCTGTTGAGAGCACTTTTTTACCTGTCGAAAATCCCAAGTGCTCTTGACAGTCTTTCAGGAAGCAGGACAGTCTGTCTGTATTTGGGGGTCGCCCGCGACTAGGTAGGCGAGCGCGGGGTCATGGCTATTCAGGTGCCGTGTCCAGTAACAACCTCGCTAATGGCGGGCTGTTATGGACGGTGCGCTAGGGAGCTGGGGGCTTGGGCGACGTCATTGTTGACGCCGTCAAAGGCCAACCTGGATGAAGCTTCCCGTTACACATCCGCATCGTCGCGTCACGTCCTTGAACTCTCGCCCAGGGCGGCGGCCTAGATGCAGCCGCAAACCCGGGCCCTCCAGGCCACCGACTTCGGCGCCATGTTCAAGAGACTCTTTGCAACGCCCCAAGGGCCCGAGTCGCCGTCCTCGTACCAACCTGTAAACCAGGACGACGCTGCCGGCCACGGCCAAGAGGATAGCATGAGGCCGTCGCAGGAGGAGAGCCCACCGGGGCCGGAAGCGCACCGGGATGCGGCAGCCATGATGCTCATCAAACTCGGCCGGTCTCCCGACGAGCGCGTCTCCGTCTCCCCGGCCGAAGACGCCCGCATCCTGCGCCGCATCGACATCGCCCTCCTCCCGCTCATGCTGGCCGTCTACTTCCTGCAGGCCCTCGACAAGGCAACGCTCTCCTATGCGTCCATATTCGGGCTCATCGACGACACGGACCTGGACGGCGACCAGTTCTCGTGGCTCGGGAGCATCGTCTTTCTGGCCCAGCTCGTCATGCAGCTGCCCATCTCCCTCGCGCTCGTCAAGCTGCCCATTGGCAAGTTTACGAGCGCCATGGTGCTCGCCTGGGGCGTCACGCTGACGGGCATGACCTGGGCGCACAACTTCCGCCAGCTCATGGTCGCCCGGTTCTTCCTGGGGGCATTCGAGGTGAGCGTTGGGCCGAGCTTTGTTGCCATCACCCAGATGTGGTGGAGGCGAAGGTAGGCGGCGTCGGGAGAGCGTGTGCCGAACGGAACTGACATTGGACCAGAGAGCAGACGATGAGGATTGGCTCGTGGTACTGTATGAACGGACTCACTTGGGTGGTATGTTGATGAAGTGCTCAGCGATGAGGTGCCGCCGGACGTGCTAACATGAGGCAGTTTGGCAGTCTCATCACATATGGCCTTGCCAGCGTAGATTCCCACATGAAGCCGTATCAGGTACGCCGAGCAATCCTGGTGGTGAGGTGTCCTCCCAGTTGAGCAATGTGCTGAACGATGGAACAGATCATCTTCCTCTTCTTTGGCGTCATTACCGTCGCCGTGGCCTGCGTCATGTTCTTCTGGATGCCCGATTCTCCAACCGAGGCCAAGTTCCTGGACGATTATGACAAGGTGCTAGCCATCGAGCGCTTGCGCAACAACCAAATGGGCGTCATGTCCCGTGAATGGAGATATTCACACTTCTTCGACGCGCTACGCGATCTGAAGACGTGGCTCTGGTTTGCCATGATCTTTTGCATCTCGGTGCCTTCCAACGGCATCTCCACGTTTGGGCCGCTCATCATCCAGTCCTTTGTCTCGGATCCCTTTCATACAATGCTCTTCAACGTCCCCATCGGCTTCTCCCACGTCATTGCCGTCTCTGCGAGCGCCTACCTGTCCATGAAGTGGAAACTGAAGGGGCCGGTCATTTTGCTGCTTTGCATACCGCCCGTCATCGGCCTCTCTGTCCTTCTCGCCTTCCCTCACGATGCTGCGCACCGGGGTGTGTTACTCGGCGGCTACTTTTGTCTATCCACGTTTACCGGGATCAGTAAGCCCCCTCGCTGTCGTCCTTGCTGTTCACGACACTGACCATCCATAGCACCTCTCATCTACTCCTGGTCGTCCCAGAACACCGCTGGTGACACAAAACGCAAGACAACGTCGGCGCTGGTCTTTGTCGGCGCCTCCGCCGGCAATGTTGTCGGCCCCCTCCTGTTTAGACCAGACGAGGCGCCGGCGTACTCGAGGGGCCTTCGGGCCAACCTTGTCCTTTTCATCACAGTCATGGTATTCGTGGGTATCACCACACTCTACATCAGATGGCTCAATCGCAAGCACGGCCAGCGCAGGGTTGCTTTGGGGAAGAGGGCAGTGATTGCGGACTTGAGTCTCGAGACGGCTGAAGAGGTGGAACGGATGGAGGAGCTGGAGCGAGAGATGCAGGAGGACAACCACAGACAGCCCAGAGGGAACATTGACAGTGGCTCACCCGGTGATAATGAAGGATGCTTGACGCAGCAAAAAGAAGACAAGGGCGACAAGGCATTTGCAGATGCGACGGACTTGGACAACGAGGATTTTGTTTTTGTGTATTGAAGATCGACAAAGGATCATTACCGATTAGACTTAGTAGCGCCCATCCACCATCATGATGCTCTTCATTTTTGGTCCGATACTTTGGGGGAGATTGCTTTATATGCCAACGTATCACGATACAATGGTTGGTGACACGCACCAATCTGGCGGTCTGAGAGACGGGTGAATCGCCCCAAGATGCCTATAAAGCTGGCCACTAAACCCGTGCACTATCCTCGTCGATTCCCGTCCTCATTTACAGTATACTGGTACCGCCATCGTTCTTTTCCACCCCCCGGTGCAGTATTTCTTGCAGAAGGACATCAAAATGAAGGTCCTCGCCGTCACCTCGACCCTGCTGGCCCTGGCCTTGCAAGCTCAGGCTCTTCCCCGATATTCACCTGTTCCCTTTTCTGTCCTGGAAGACGCTTCTTCGAAAGACTCCATCGCCCGAGCCGTGGACGCACAGGGTCCGGTCGCGGCCGGTGACCTGCTCAAGCGGGGGAGGCACTGCCTTTGGATATTCTGCTTCTGCTTTACCGATTGCGATTGAACTCACAGGGTGCGTTTTACCGCTGCAGGTTCCGAAGGGGGAGTTCAGGCACAGGTGCAATATGTGATGCTAATGCCAAGGTGGCTTAGCGAAACTCCGTACGAGAAGCATTCCGGATACAGCTCAAGACCAAGAGGGAGTCTATCGTTTTGGCCCTCGCATTCGGCTATCGCCAAGTTTAAAATAGAATGCCATATTGGGGGGGCGGTCGGAGATCGGGTGGTAGAGCAGATGGTGTTGCATCGATGGGCCTGGGACAGTCTGCATCCATTGGTTATGAGATTCGCTCGGACTGCGCGTCACCAAGTTACACATCCGTAACTCCTTGTATTCGTTCCCTGTCTGTTTCAAGTGCTGGTGGAAATCTGGCCGCATATGTGATCCATGCTGACTCTGTCTCTCTGTGCCATGGCAGATGCAAAGGCTGAGCAGCAGCACCACCTTCATCTTCCTCTCCGCCGCCGGGACTCGCCGCAGAATGCGACACAATGTGTCTCCAGGCGCCGCAGCCCTCGTTCTGCGTGCATGTTGAGGTCGTATCGCTTCGCAGCTCGTCCACGAGACACACAGCCGCGGGGCGTGACATCCACGGCGTTAGTGGGTTGCTTTGGTCAACTCCCGGGAATGCGAGATCAGGCGACAGTTGACTACGAGGACAAGGGCATGGATTCGGAGACGGATGGTCCGGAGAACGACGACCAACCGACGAGGGCGAGGAGCCGGTCGAGGGCTGTCACTTATGAGGCCGGCTGGATGCGCATGGGGGTGCAGAGCTTTGGGCGTCCCGGTCTGCCCTTGGGTCGCCTGAGGTCTGGACACGATAGCTTATTGATGAATTGTCAACAAGACTCATGCTCCGCGCACAGCAAACGCGTCTATGGTTCTGGCGTCGCCGAGGGCACTTCGATCGTGCGGTTCTTCTCGATGACATGTTGGACGCTACTGGGTCCCCGCTTGCGTGTTGCCCAAGAACGCCAACGATTCCACGAATAGCCCCGCAGCGGGCCGTCAACTCGCATTCGCTGGTGGCAAAGCGTGCGTTGATGGAGTCCAGTAGCACTGCCACCCGGCAGCCCCTGGGGAGCTGCTCTCTGGTGACCACTGACGCCGTCGCCGTCGTTGCCAGCTCAGCAGTCCAAGCCCCCAATGCGCACTACTTTCCTCGGCATCGACCTCAGATTCGACAACTCGGGTGGCTGAAGCACTATCCCGCACACGCTTCCTTTGTTGGCGACCCGATTGAACGGCACTTGCGGCCTCCGCCGTCGCACCTCTGTCAAGTATAAAGCTCCAGAGTGCGCCCTGTCCTGTATCCTGCTCTCCCCACAACACCTCACGACTCCTCAAGACGGATCCTACACCGCAGGCACAGCGCGCGTCGCTATCCCCACAAACTAGGCGCAGCTACCTCACATCGTTTGTCGGTCTCGCGACGCTCTTCGTCTTAGTCTTATCCTTCATTCTTCGAGATATCCATCCTACCAACGACAATATGGGTGACGGACCTCACGGCTACCGATCTGTGGCCTACTTTGTGAACTGGCAAGCATCTACGGGGCTGTCGTCGCAATCTGACTGACGCTGACTCTGTCCACAGGGCCATCTATGCCCGCAAGCACCGTCCCCAGGACCTCCCCGTTGAGAACCTGACACACATTCTCTATGCATTCGCCAACGTCCGCAGCGAGAGCGGTGAGGTGTAAGCGCCCTCCCCTCCCCTCTGGCAGCTTGCGGAGACGGACCTTGGCTCATCCACTCCAGGCATCTGACGGACGCTTGGGCCGACACCGACATCCACTGGGAGGGCGACTCGTGGAATGACACGGGCGACAATCTGTACGGGTGCCTCAAGCAGCTCAACCTCCTCAAGAAGCGCAACCGCAACCTCAAGGTCCTGCTCTCCATCGGCGGATGGACCTACAGCTCCAACTTCAAGAGTCCAGCCAGCACCCCGCAAGGTCGCGACACCTTTGCCAAGAGCAGCCTCGCCCTGCTCAAGACCCTCGGGTTTGGCGGCCTCGACATCGACTGGGAGTACCCTCAGAACTCCGAGGAAGCATCGAACTATGTGGAGCTTCTTGCAGCAGTCCGCGGGGAATTGGATGGCTACTCGCAACAGCTGGGCACAGACCACCGCTTTGAGCTGACTGTGGCATGCCCAGCCGGGGCTCAGAACTACGAGAAGCTGGACATCCGTGGCATGGACCAGTATCTGGACTTTTGGAACTTGATGGCGTACGACTATGCTGGGTCCTGGGATCAGGTTTGCGGCCACCAGGCGAACCTCTATCCGAACCAGGACAACCCCGCTTCCACGCCGTTCTCGACTACCGCCGCCGTCGACTTTTATACGGCCAACGGCGTTGCCTCTGACAAGATTGTCCTCGGGATGCCCTTATACGGGCGCGCCTTCGAGAATACCGACGACCGAGGAAAGCCGTACCAGGGCGTCGGCGATGGCAACTGGGAGCGCGGCGTCTACGATTACAAGAAGCTGCCTCTGGAGGGTGCCGAGGAGCGCTACGACGAAGTGGCGGCCGCGAGCTACTGCTACCATGTGCAGCAGAGGACGCTTGTAACCTACGACACGCCACAGATGACCAGGGTCAAGGCCGACTTCATCAAGCAGAAGTGCCTCGGCGGTGCCATGTGGTGGGAGAGCAGCGCGGACAAGCCAGGGCAGGACAGCCTAATCGGGGCGGCGGTCGAGAGCCTGGGAGGCGTCGACCAGTTGCTGAAGAAGGACAACTGCATCGAGTACCCAGACACCAAGTACGAGAACCTGAAGACGGGATTCCCAAACAACTGAGAGCCGAGGTTGCGTCGAGCGTGAGGACATCGAGAATCGGGCGCAGGGAGTGACTGCATTTGAGTAAATCGATTCGCATCCGCGCTTTAGCATAGAGAATGGCAAAACATCCGAGATCCCTTTTCTGTTTGTTTTTGTTCGCCTCCGATGTTCCAAGATGTTGGTTGTTAGCTATTGGATCACCACATCCTGTTCATGCCCCGCGGAGTGTTATCAGCACGTGACCCATCCCACACCACTGCGCTGAGATTCGCCAATTCCAGTCACTTTTGGCAAGGCTGGCCCGTGCACGAGCTCAGAGCTAAAAATTTCAACAGGCGAAAAAAAGTGCAACGGAAAATCTCCCGTACAATCCACGCGAGACAGCCTCTCGACCCAACACAGAATCTCGTCTCGACGCCGTGATTCAATCCCATTCAAGCCTCGGTACGACACGGATTGCGGCGAGACAAGATGTCGCACATCGACTACGCCCTCTTCGAGGCCCCCGTCGGCTATGCCGTCTTCAAGATCGTCCATCAGGCCGATGCGGTTGGCCTGAAGTTGAAGGAAGTTCAGGAGGCTGCCACCGATCTCTCCAAGTTCGGCAAGATGGTTAAGCTGGTCAACTTCACCCCCTTCGAGTACGGCGGACCCCAATCCATTGTTGAAAATGTTGTGGAGATAGCTTGCTAACGGTCCGTGACAGTGGACACGCCGACGCGATCAACAACATCAATGAGGTTTCCGAGGGCATCTGCACCGACTTCCTCAAGTCTGTTCTCGAGCTCAACCTCCCCAAGACCAGCGGCAAGAAGAGCAAGGTCGTCCTGGGCGTCAGCGAAAAGGGCCTTGCGGGTGCCATCAAGGCCGAGTTCCCGGGCCTCGAGTGCGAGACGGCTGATACATCCGAGATCGTCGCCGACGTCATCCGTGGCATTCGCCTGCACGCGGAGAAGCTCATCGAGGGCTTGAGCATGGGCGACATCGAGAAGGCGTGTCTGGGCATGGCCCACGCCTACTCCCGCGCCAAGGTCAAGTTCAGTGCCACGAGGAACGACAACCACATCATCCAGGCCAGCGCCATCATCGATTCCCAGGATAAGAGCTTGAACCAATTCCTCATGCGCGTCAGGGAATGGTACGGCTGGCACTTCCCCGAGCTCGTCAAGATTGTGTCGGATAATCTCACCTACGCCAAGCTCGTCTTGACGATTGGAAACAAGAAGACGCTCAACGACGAGAGACTGGATGACATCGCCGCCGTGGTTGGTGAGGACGGCAACAAGGCGCAGGCCATCATTGACGCCGCCAAGGTCTCCATGGGCACGGACATCTCTGACGAGGATCTCCAGATCATGCTGGGACTCACCCGCAATGTCGTCAAGCAAGCCGAGAACCGAACGATGACCTCCAACTATCTCCAGGACAAGATGCACTCCGTTGCACCCAACCTGCAAGCCCTGATTGGCACTACGGTTGGTGCCCGCCTGATTTCCCAGGCTGGCTCTCTGAACAGCTTGGCCAAGAGCCCGGCGTCGACTCTGCAGATTATGGGTGCTGAGAAGGCGCTCTTCCGTGCTCTCAAGAGCAAGAGCAACACGCCCAAGTACGGCATCATCTATCACAGCAGCTACATTGGCCGGGCTTCCCCTCGCGACAAGGGCCGCATCTCCAGATACGTCGCCAACAAGTGCAGCATGGCTTGCCGCATTGACAACTTTTCCATGGAGCCAACGACGCGCTTTGGCGAAGCCTTCAAGGAGCAGGTCAACGACCGCCTGGAGTTCTACGCCACGGGCAAGAAGCCTTCCAAGAATGCGGACGTCATGGTTCGTGCCACCGACCCCATGCCATTGTGTATCAGATGCTAACTTTCTTGTAGAAGGCGACCATTGCCTCTCTGGGCGATGTTGCTGAAAAGGGCAGTGACGATGAGATGGCTGATGCTCCTGAGCCGGCATCTGCCAAGAAGGAGAAGAAGGAGAAAAAGGAGAAGAAGGAAAAGAAGGAAAAATCCAAGGACAAGAAGCGCAAGCGTGACGAGGAGGAGACTGCTACCGTCCAAGTGGATGATGCAGAGAAGAAGAAGAAGAAGAAGAGAAAGTCCAAGGCTGCCGACGACGAATAGAACCCGGGCGTCAGTCACGGCTTTCGTTTTGGGTTCGCCTTGCCTTTGGTGCAGTCCAGAAGAAGGTTGCGCAAGAAGCCCAGTCTGGAGCTGCAGAGAGGCGAGGTGGGCAACAGGCGGATCCTCCATCTGAGTTCCGAGCGCTGAGAGATGATTGGGGTCAACATTGGCACCATTCGTACTCTTCGGAGGCTCCTGGAGAACTACGGGCGTTCGTAATGGGCGCGAGGCGCGAGGTCTTGCAGAGGTTGTCATGAGTCGAGGAAGAAGCCGACGATGGCTCCTGTTCGATGCAGAGTGGTCAGAGGATTTCTTGGTCGGCTGGGTGCTGCAGATTTTTGCTTGAGAGGAGTTTGCAGGATCAGGCTGCGGCGTTTATGAGGGCATCAGGCTTGCATTTCTATTTTGATACATGTATATTTGGAGCCTCCCGGGCAAGTCGAAGGATGATTAATGTCATCTTTTTCATGTTCAACATTGCCGCGTGTGAAGTGGCTGAGTGCGTCTTCTTTGGCGAGAAGGTCTGACTTGAGCACGGCCCAGCTCGTGAACGCTGGTGAAAGAGGCTTGGTTGATCGGAGCGTGGGTCCAGGCAGAGCAATCAGCCTTACGTTAACCATGCAAGCCATGGCCTGGCTCTTGATAAGCATGCAGCTATACACCCCGAGTCTGGACCGATGGCAGTCTACGTACATCATGGTTCACGCGGGGACACAACAGTATGATCATCAACGGTGTCCCGGTCAAGCATTCATTATCCGAAGCCGCCGGATGTGCTCTATGCTACACCAACGCCCTTTTGTTGCAGTCCATGGTTACCCAGCCGTTCACCAACTATCATCCCAACCCAGAATTTCCATGTCGTGCGGTTATTGCTTGTCAAAGACGTAGGTCAGGTGGCAGCGGCCGCAGTACTGGCGGTCGGGCATAGAGGCCATGAAAACGCCGGCACCGCACTGAGAGAATGTTAGCATCCACGTCTTGACCGGATATCAGAATTGGTGTGCAACTTACGGTGTCGCTGGGGCACTCTCGTCGCAACCGCTCGATGTTGCCATCCTTGTCCACCTTGTAGTACTTGAGCACAGCCATCTTCGTCTTCTTGCGCTTGTGCTTGATCTTCTTGGGCGTGGTGTACACCTTCTTCTTGCGCTTCTTACCACCACCACGGAGGCGCAGCACCAGGTGCAGGGTGCTCTCCTTCTGGATGTTGTAGTCGCTCAGGGTGCGGCCATCCTCGAGCTGCTTGCCAGCGAAGATCAGGCGCTGCTGGTCCGGGGGGATGCCCTCCTTGTCCTGGATCTTGGACTTGACATTGTCGATGGTGTCGGAAGACTCCACCTCAAGGGTGATCGTCTTCCCCGTGAGGGTCTTGACGAAAATCTGCATCTTGCCTAGCTTCGAGGGTTAGAGTCCTGATTCATGGTGGTGCTGCAGCTGCGGCGAGAGAAGAATTTGACGTGGGCATCCGTCCCGCGACGCATCGACCGCGAGGGTGCGAAACGCCGCGAGCGGCGGGAGAGGGATACAAGACAAATGCTGCGACGGGGAAGAGCCTCATGATGGAGGCATCGTCGATGCTCCCATCACGAAGCGGCAAACGAAATGCGACATCTTTCAGACGTACCTCGACAATAGACTATTGCCGTCCTAAGCAATCTTCAGATGTTGCGGTTGATGGAAGAGAGTCTCGCCAGTGGTGGAGTGGCGCGCGCTGAGAAATTTCGGCTGGACCGACCAGTGCGAGCGAGGGTGGGGTCACATGACCTAGGGTTTTCGCTGGCGCTGCCCTGCCCTTGGTGAATTTCCCGTGCTGTGGGGCACCTCTCGTTTGAATTGCCAACGAGCTGGCGCGACTTTGCACATCCTCTCAGTCTTTTCGACAGCACCGATTCCAGTACGTCTTCCTCCACCCAAGCTCGACTCCGTGTCTCTCGTTGCGTGGTATTAACAACTCGCCTCAGATACCGCCAAGATGGTCAAGAAGAGAAAGAACAAGTACGATCTTCCCTCTCCAGTCTTCGACGCCGCAATTCGCTGTCTCCGACGACGCATCTCCACGAGCCGTCTGCGGCGAGCGATGCGGACGACGACGATGCACCTTGCAAGGAACTCTGGCTAATGTACACTCCCAGCGGCCGCAACAAGAAGGGCCGCGGCCACGTCAAGCCCATCCGCTGCAGCAACTGCTCGCGATGCACGCCCAAGGATAAGGCCATCAAGCGGTTCACCATCCGCAACATGGTCGAGTCTGCTGCTATCCGTATGTTTCTCCTCGGCTACCCCCGCCCTCGGTCATTGTACGAGGCATTGGGGCTGCACGGAATTGATTGAAAAACTAACAACTCATAGGTGACATCTCGGA
This sequence comes from Tolypocladium nubicola, assembly GCA_024340505.1. Lineage (NCBI taxonomy): Eukaryota > Fungi > Ascomycota > Sordariomycetes > Hypocreales > Ophiocordycipitaceae > Tolypocladium > Tolypocladium nubicola. The sequence continues at coordinate 13,618 of JALHCA010000694.1, read as the reverse complement.
TGCCTCCGTCTTCGCGGAGTACACCGTACCCAAGATGTACCTGAAGCTGCAGTACTGCGTCTCTTGCGCCATTCATGGCAAGATTGTCCGGTACGTTGTCCTTCCTGGGAGTGTGACAACTGCGCCCTCGGGCGTATGTGCTTCAGATGAGCCTTGGTCGTACTATGGATACACTCCCATATTACGATCTTCGATCGTCTGCTTAGCCGGTACGTGGAACACATTTGCTGACAGGACACAGTGTCCGATCCCGCGTGGGCCGCCGCAACCGCGCTCCCCCGCCCCGTGTCCGCTACAACAAGGACGGCAAGAAGATCGTCCCCACCACCCCCAAGGTTTAAGCGGGAATGATGATTGGGATGGAGTCTGGTTACGGTTACGTCTGCATTCAAAATGGGATTTAGATGAACAGCTGGTGTTGAGAATCGAGGAGATCCCAAATCAATCGGACTACGTCTTATCGTCGCATTGGCCGTGTTGTGTTATTTATGTGCCTAGTGTTTGGTGTCGTGTAGTCCAGGCGGGGTGTTTGTGCGAGACTTACTCAAGAAATTGCGGTAGAGGAAGCCTCGAGCCTGGGTGCCCAACACTTGTCCATGAACTTGAACAGTTGACCGTATCGCATGCTTGATACAGCGGCTCAGGCTGAAGCCGTCTACTGCTGTGATGTTGCACTACGGAGAAGCGATGCTGCAAAGTAATGCTATTTGCCTGTTGAACTCATCTCGTGATACGAAGTAGTATCCCCCATTACGTCCATCTCCCACACCCTCAATCACTTACAATCCCGGCTTAATCAACTCCGTCCCGTCCTGCGCACACTCGTAGGGATCTATACAAATTCCGCCTCCGCAGCAGCTTCCAGTTAGGCAGAGGAATCTCTTGTGTCCATTCTTTGCGCAATCACTATCCGTTCTGCACTGGCTGGCAAGGATACCACACGCTGTATACTCAAAGGCCACTGAGGTGCCAGAGACGGTCTTGCCACAGACACACCCCGTGTTGGCGATGAGGGCGCTCTCTGGATACTTGCACGTATCGCCTTGGCCGTAGTTGGAGACGCCTCCGTTGGGGCAGCAGGCAATCTTTGACGGGTCCTGGATGGTGATGTTGTACGGCTTGGGGAACTGCGGCGCCCAGGTGAGGGTTGCAATGGCGTCGATGCGTGTGACGCCTGCCTGGAGGCTCATCTTGAGTGGCAGGTCGCCGGCGTGCAGGTCCTCGCAGATGTCGTCCTCGAAGTTGCGGTACGCATTGTACGTACGGATATACTCCTCGACGGCGCTGGCGACGCCCGGCGGCTGAGTCCTGTTCTTGGAGAAGGCCTGTTTGAGGATCTCCCAGAGCTGCTCGTAGTGCGTGACAACCAGGTCTGCTTCTGCCCTCTGCGCGTCGTCGAGTCCCTGGTTGTACAGCTCCGCACGCAAGGACCCGGCACTGAGGAGATCCTGGCTTGTTGTCTCGAACGTGGTGATGACGGTGGAGGGGTCGGGGCACGATCCGCCAAAGGGATGTACGAAGAAGAACTTGGCAATGTCATTCTTGACAGCCATCTGGCATTTCATCGTGCCCGAGTCGGGGCCGGGGAATGTGCAGTCAAAGACCCATTTGCCGAGAGACTCGTCGACGTCGACGCCGTTGCACTCCGAATCCCCGATCTTGAGTAGGGGGTGCTTACTTACGGACCATGTGACGGGGTTGTTGCACTGATCCTTCAGATATAGAATCTGCGTGAACGCCATGTTATCCATCCTCTCGACCAGTCCGCCCCTGGAGCACACCACCCCTGAAAGTTTGGCCAGCTGCTTGTACATGCTGTCAACCGTGATGGACACGTCGTAGCGGCAGCTGTTCGTAGAAAAGTGAATCCCCCGCGCATCCAGCAGCATGGCATTGCCAAGGGCGTCGACGATCGAAATCTGGCTCCGATTGGAGACGTCGATGTAGTGCGTCCCCTGAGCGGCGTCACGCAAAGTCAAGAACAGAGGATCAACCCCGTCAGCCGCAAAGTCCACGGACTCGATGTATGGAAACGGGATCGTGGCGTTGTGTTCCCGCAAGTCAGCGTTGTGGAGCAATGCCCGGCGAGTACGTCCATGGGCTGGATCTTGGGGCAGGTGATAGCATGTTTCCTGGACTATCGCCCCGGTGCGAGTCACTTGCGTGAAGTTCGCGGCGGGCAGCGTCGGGTGTGCGGTCGTTGTGGCATTTGGAAACAAGGTGGATGTGACGATGTCCGACCCGGTCGGCGTGATAAAGGGAGGGGTTTGGACCCTGCTTGTTGTGATGTTCGGGAGTATTGATGTTGGGACCGCACCGGAGCTGGACGTCAAGATTTTGGTTGACCTCGAGGTTTCGGAGCTGGAAAACCATCCGGTCCCTGGCGAAGTGGTCGCGATTGGCACTGAGGATGTAGAATTCCATCCAGTAAAGCTTGCATCGGCCTTCGAGGAGCGGATGCTGGTGACTGTGAGACTGAACGTAGTCGGAAATGTCGACACAGCATGTGAAATTGTCGATGCAGTACTCCAGTTTGAAGACGCTGAGGTGAAGATGGACGACAGGGAAACTGAGCCCGATGCACTCGCGCCGGAAGAGGTAGCTGTCGAGTTCCAGCCACCAGCTTTAGATGATGTTGAGAGCCATCCTGTGTTACTTGACAGGTAGCCGAGCGAGCTGGGGCTCAGGGTAATCGAAGAGGGATCTGTCGGCCGCAGCGAACTGACTGAAGGCAGGCTAGACGTGTCACCGGAGGGCTTGGTCACGGTTGCGGGCAGTGTAGTCGGCTCAACAACTCTGGAGCTGCTCCAGATGTAGGTCGTGTGGTTCTTGGACGATAAGCTTGAAGCAACGGAAGTGTAGGTGACGAGGTTAGACTGGCTCAGGGTAGCAGAAGTATAGCTGGCATTCTTCGAAGAATAACTTGTGGCAGAAGAGGTGAGCGTTTGGCTGCCAGAAGAGGGATTCCAAGGAATGGACGAAGTATCGGTGTTCTTGACAGAAGTATGAGTCGAAGGAGCGGAAGAGGTGTATGTTTGATTCCCAGGGGATTGGCTAACAGCCGAAGTGTAGGACTGGCTTCCAGAAGTTCGACTCGAAGTATCAGGAGTAACAGGAGTAGTAGGAGAATCGGTTGCGGTCACAACAGTGTGACTTGAAGCAGTGGAAGTGTTTCCGGACGTGCTGTTACGGCCAGAGCTCGCCGAAGAGACTGAAGACGACCCCGAGGTTAATGTCGTGATAGTGGTAACGGTCGATGTTGCTTCTCCTAACCCGGTCCCCGAAGTCTTGGACGGACCAGTTCCCGTAAAGGCAGCAGACGTTTGAGAGCCGGTCCCACTGGCCGTCGCCGACGGCCCCGTCGTCCCCCGACTAGAGAGCCCAGACGTAGATGCAGCCCCGTGTCTACACGTCCGGCTCAAAACACACTTGCACTATCCCCGTGTCAGCAACCACGCATTCAGCACCTCGCACGCGCCAGACTTGCCCTCGAAGCAACGACGCCCGGGTCGTACGTCGCGAACTGCGTCGGCGTCGACACCCCGTGGCAGCGGCTGTCCAGAACGCTGGAGCAGAACTGCCGCCCGCCGCGGTGCAGGGACGTGAAGAGCGCGTCGGGGACGCACGATTCGGCGCCCTGGCTCGCGGGCAGCGCGCCGGCGGCGTGGGCGGCGGCAAGGAAGACGAGAGCGCGCATCGTAGAGGCCGGAGGGCGGATGCGGTGAGCAGAAGACGGAGGGAGCGGCCTGGAGGGCGTCAAGGGACGTGAGGTTCAGGCTTCTTATCTAGTTTTACACAACTATATACCTGCTTCGCACACGCTCGGCTCGGCAGCTGGGCTGTGGAACGTCGCCTAGACTACATGGCGCTGCCGACGGCCGAGGCGAACGAGGTCGGACTGAAGGGCGCAAGGGCATCGCTGCCGAGGACGTAGCCGAACATCCGAGTGCAGACCCCGAGCCGGAAAGCCTGACGTGACATTGATCTCGAGGTCGGAGGCCGAGTGGCCAGTTGGTGATACCGCCCGCACGCGACGGGAGACAAACGCGTCTATCTTGTCGAGCACCCTGGACCAGCTGATGAGCGCCCTTCAAGGTCCCTAATTCGAGCCCCTGCCATCTTCCCTCTCGTATATCCCCAGCCAGTGCCACAGGACTCAGCGGCGCCGCCCCCGGTATCACCTCAGCCCAGTCCAAGCAGACACATCGAGGCCCTCTGCCCTGGCGCCATGTCCAGCCCACGACTGCACGCGTTGCAGAGGCGGCGACATCCCTGCTGGACCACGCGTCATCTGATGTCGTGTACGGGGTGACGTCTAGTCCGGCAGGAAGCGTGCCTCGGCAGCTGCGGTGCGAGGCGAGTGGCGTGCATGCGGTGTGGTGAATCAGGGGCAGACGACCCGGCTTCGCTCGCGTGGGGCGGGTCAACAAAACTCGCACATGGCGCCTGACACGAACTCGACGTGAGGACATCACGCAGCCGACTGAAGCATAGCTCGTTTCCACATTCATCCAAAACATCGTACACGCAATGCCCGAGTCGCCTCCATCATGGTCATCAAATCCGCCCAAATCAACGGTAAGCCTTTGTCCTCGTCACGTCTTATGTACACATCGCGACGCCTTGGCTCGTACCAGCATCACCTCAGCGCCAGCGTCGTGGTGTGCCCCGTGCCGGCCGGCCGTTGCGGCGGCTGCGGCCGCGAAATAAAGTCCCTGTTCTCGATCGTCACGCTCTTGGTCATATGGCTGACCTTGTACACGCCGACGAGGCGCGCCGCGAGCTCAAACATGTTGTTTCGCAGTGAGATGACGATGAACTGGGCGTTCTTGGTGCGCTCCTTGATGTAGTTGGCAACAATCGAGACCTGGAGCGTTTGGCATTAGCAGGTATCACCGACGGCGGGAGAGAATGACTCACGTTTCTGAAATCCAGGGCGGCATCAATCTCGTCCATGACGTACAGCGGCGTAGGCTTGTAGTGGTGTAGGGCAAACACGAGAGCCAGGCTGCTCAGCGTTTTCTCGCCGCCAGACAAGTTGCCAATGTTCTTCCAGCTCTTCTTCGGCGGCATCACGCTGAACAGGATGCCCTCGCTAAACGGATCCAGGCTGTCCACCAGTTCCAGCTCTGCGTTGCCGCCCATGGTAATCATCTGGTACATTTCCTTAAGGCGTAGCGAGATGGCGCTGAAGCCCTCCATGAAGCCCTCCAGGCGCAGGCGCCGGAGGTCATCGCACCGCTTCTTGGCCGAGTCGCGCTGGGCAATGGCCGATTGGAGGTCGGACGAGCGAGCGGCGTGCTCCTCGACTCTGCGGCGGTACTCGGCCAGGACGCCGAGGTCCACGTTGACATACTGCGTCTTTTCCTCCAACGCGGCAATCTCGCCCTTGAGCGCCTCCTTGCTCATGTCCGCGAGCTCATCCGGGGTGTACCTGGGAAGCTCCTGTGGTTGGCTGGATGATTTCCCTTCCACTTCTTCTTCTTCTGTTTCTTCCTCCGGTGTGGCGTCTGCCATCTCGGCATCCTCGTTCGGCGCATCGCACATGTCGACGTCTTCGTCAGTTGTCGAGGCGTCTTCCTGCCTTTCAACCTTGACAGGTTTGGGAGTTGGAGCTGATTCACCGATGAGGTCTTCGATGTTTTGGAGCACGAGCTTGGACAGCTTCTCGTTCCAGTAGCGCAATCGCTTCTGGTTCTCAGCAAGCGCCTTTTGGTTTTCCTCGAGCTTGTTGCGCATTTCGATCTCGACTGCGCGGCTCTCGTTCAGCTCCGACGTCTTTTCGTCCAACTCCTTCTTCAATGATGCGAGCTCCTTCTTCTTGGCGGCAAGCCCTGCTTCCGCCTCTTCGACACGGTTCTTGAGCTCCTCGGCCTTTTCGCCCTGGTTGTTGATGTCGACCTCGAGCTTCTCCAGGTCCCGGACAGCAGAGTCCCTCTCCTTGGTGGCCTTGGCCATGTCCTTTGCCAGCTTGACCTTTTGCTTCTCGGCCTTGGCTCTTCGAACCTCGGCGCTGGACATTTCTTCGCCGTGAGACGTGATTTCCTCCTTGAGCCCATCGACCTTGGCCCGCTGGGCTCGCAGCTTCTCGCCGCCAACCTCCATGATCTTGTTCTGCAACGCCTTGATTTCCTCCTCGACGCTGGCAGTCTCTCCGTGGAGTTGCTCAATCTCGGCGTTGAGCTTGGCCACCTCCTTCTGCAGCGCATTGATGCGGCTTGAATCCGAGGCGGATGGCTGGTGCTCCTTGCTGACCTCCTTGATGCGTCGTTGGACGTCGGCGAGATTTCGCGTGGCGCTCTCAATCTCCAGGCGGATCTTTTGCATTTTGGTGTCGAGGCGCGGGATCTTGTCGTTTAGCTCCTTCAGGCTGCCCTCGCACTCCCGTTGATACTCCTGGAACTCTTGAAACTTGGTTTCCCAGGCGTCTCGGTCGTCCTCGAGCTTGGTGACGTTTTCCTTTGTGGTCTCGGCAACAAGCTTGGACGACATGAGACCCTTCTTCACAGTCGAGCCGCCACCAGACATGGTACCAGACTTGTCGATTAGCTCGCCGTCGAGCGTGACGACTCGCCATCTCTTGGCACCGTACGCAATGCGGTTGGCTTGGGCCAAGTCGGTGGCAACCAGAGTGTCCTGCATGGCGTGGTAGAACGCCGGGCGGAACTTATCCTCCTTGGCCTTGACCAGGTCAAACAGACGGGGCGCATTCTCCGGGGTCGAGATGGGTGCCAGGTCGCGCGATCGCAGCTTGTCCAGGCATATAAAGTTGCCGCGGCCCAGGTTGTTCTTCCTCAAGTACTCGATGCACTGCTGGCCAGCGTCTACCGTTTCGGTCACAAAGTTGTCCAGAGCAGCGCAAGCCGTTGAGACAGCGACGTCGTACTTTTGGTCGATGGCTCCGAGGTTTCCCAGCCGGCCATGGAAGCCGTCAATGCGACCCGACTCTCTCATGCGCATGAGGGCTGTCAAGACGTTGCCTCGTGTCTGGGTGTTGGCCAGGCTCGAGCGGGCCTCGTCAGCCTTTTGCCGGGCATTGGAGATTTTGGATCGCATCTTTGGCTCCTGTTCCGAGAGGACTTTCAGTTCAGAGGTCATCCTGTCGGCCTCCTTGACCAGTTCCTCCTTTTCCGCCTCGCATGACTCGAGCTCCTTGACCTTGGCGGCCTTGCCCTCTTCGATGGAAGCCACCTTGGCTTCCAGCTCCTCAAGTGCAATACCGCCGGCATTCGCCTTTTCCTGGAGGATATTCATCTCGCTCTCCGCCACAGCAATGGCGGATTGCTTCTGGTTGATCTTCTCCACCCAAGGCTCCAGCGACTTTTGCTTGGCCGCAATCTTGTCGGAGAACGCTTGCGTTTTTCCTTTGAGGCCATCCCGAATTTGAGCAAGCTCAGCCTCTTCGGCCTTGACTTGCTCTTCCAGATCTGCCACCTCCCGGGTCCAAGTTTCGAGGTCCTGGTTGCATGTCTCGACGGTCTCATCTGCCTCGGCAGTCGAGTTTTCCGCGTTAGTAATTGTCTTCTCGAGCTTCTTTCTCTTGTCTTCCAGGAACTTGCGCTTCTCGTCAAACTTGACTCGCTCCTGGTCGAATTTGGCCATTTCCTTGACCAAGCCCTGCGTCTGCTTGTCCTCCGTCTCAAACTCCTTGCTGCCCTTGGAATACTGCTTCTCGAGGTCTTTGATGAACTGCTCGCTGCCTTGGTGTTTCTCGAGTTCCTCGTCAAGTTGAGCTTGCATCTGATTCGTGGCCTCTTCCGTAACGGCAACATTGTCGCTGCACTCATGGATAAACAGTTGGTACAGGGCAGACTGCTTCATGGCCAGCTCGTTCTCGTCTCGGATGTAGGCGAGGGCTTTTTCCTTCTTGTCCTCTAAGCTGTGCTTTTCTTTTTCGACATGTTGGACCCGACCGCTCTTTTCCATGCAGATTTCGTTGAGGGTTTCGACTTCTGTGGCAGCCTCGTCGATAGGCGTCTTGTACTTGGAGGTTCCGATGATGTCCTCGAGATACTCAAGGAGGCCGTCCTCGTGCTCGTTGCCAGCCTTGGCCTTCATCTGAGCAATCGACTCCACCTCTCCCTGAAGAATTAAGAATCGCTTGTGATCGAGGTCGACTCCGCGGTCGCGGAGGAGCGTGGTGACTGTTGTGAAGTTGGATTCCTTGTTGTTGATGTAATACTTGCTCGAGTTGTTTTTGAACGCCTTTCGAGAAATAACCAGCGCAGAGTCGGGGACAACCTCGTGGCCGCCGCCAGGCTGTGTCTGTTAGCAAAGAACGAACCCGGAGGCGTGGGTTGACGTACCTGGTCCATTACTTCCTGGAAATGGACTTCAACCTCGCAAAAGTCCAAGTTCGGATACTGGGCCGAGTTGTGAATCAGAGCCGAGATCTTGCCCTGTCGCATCTTGCTAGCTCGAAATCCGAACACAAAGAGCAGAGAGTCAATGACGTTGGATTTGCCAGAGCCATTGGGGCCGACGACGGAAGAGAAGGAGGCATGGAATGGGCCAACCTCTTGACGTCCAGCGTAGCTCTTGAAGTTGTTGAGGATGAGATAGGTGAGCACAATCCGGGACTTGGGCGTCGTCGTCTCCTCGACTATCGGTATGGTGACTGTCCGCTGCTTGAGAACAATGTCAATTGGCCGGTCCATCAGGGTATCGAAAGGCTTGATCGGCTTGATCGTGGCATGCGTGTCGTCTGGGTTCTGCGTAGTATTCACGCTGGAGACGGTGATGTCTGCCAGAGGCGAGCCATGCAGCTGGGTCGCATCCGGCGACATGGACGGCTTGGGCGTTGGCGGCGCGAGGTCCGGGACGGCAGCCATGGAGGCTCGCGGTGCGACGCTCTTGCGCTTGCGCGGCGAGGCCTTCTTTGGGGGGTCCTCGGGGTCCGGCTTCATCGTCTGGTCGGCATCGAACACTTCGCTGGGCTCGGTCGCCGCCGCAGGGGCTGGGGCTGGGGTCGGCGTCTTCTTGGGTCGTCCGCGACCACGGCTTGAAGCAGGAGCAGCTGCTGGTGCAATCGACCTCCGGCTCCGCGTCTGCCGCCGCGGGCTCTTTGTGGTCTCTGGCGTAAAGTCCTCTTCATCATCTGCTGGGGCCTTTGTGGTGTTTGCGATCTCGTCGTCGTCGTCGGAATCGATGATGGCCGTTCGCCGAGTCGCGGCGCGTCGCGACGGCCGAGGGGGAGTGGTCGCCGACATGGCAGGCAGTGGCCGCCGTCTTTGACGACAGGTGTGCGAACGTAGAAATATAAGAACTGCTCGGAAAAGAAGATTAAAGCTCACTGCAGCGTGAGGCGTTGCGTGGTTGTGTCTACAATCGCTGGCTGGCTGCTAAAACGGTTGTAAAGTTCCCCGCGCGTCACCAGGGCTCACTTTGTTTGGAAATGTCCTAAACGGTGGTTTGTAAACAATCGCAACCCCACCGGGGTGCGGCAACCCAGATTGCCGCACGTGACCGCGCGACACAGCAGCCGTTGGCACGTACGCCAACCAGCGCATTCGTGTTCCGTGATGGCTTCAAATCGTCTCGCTCAGTTTTCAACCACACAGCCGCCGCCATGCTCGACTACACGAAATTCCACGACGTGTTCCCCGCGGACCTGCAGATCCCGTATGACCGCAGGCTCCTGCATGAGATCGAGGACCATCGCAAGAACCTGGACGGCACTCTCTTCATCGACCGGGTCTCAAAGGCCCTAGGCATTTCCAAGGGTACGTCTGGATTTGCGGCAGAGCGACTCAGCCGCATGCTGACATGGAAGCAAAGCCTATCCCCCCAAGGCCGACAATGCGCTCCGACAGCTGCATCAGCAGATCTGCGAAGCCGGAATGTCGATGCACCACAAGCAGTCTCTCCTCTACTACATCCTGCTCGACTTTGACGCGACGGGCGGCCAGTCCATCTCCGAAGGCTTTGCGTCTGAATCCGGCATGCCTAGCAACTATCAGGTCTTTATGAAGGGACTGTGGTACCTGGACAGGCAAGACTACCAGGTTGGTCCCTCGCGTGCGTCTGTGAAGCGGCGCAGTACTGACCGCATGTCGTTGCAGCGAGCCCTCGAATACGTTGCGCACCCATCTCTCAGCCCTGACTTTGCCGACGACATCATCATTACGCTGGTGCGCCATGCGCGGGACAACGACTACAGCCTTGCGCTTTCGTACTTTTATGCGGCCCAGCCGATACTGAAGACGTCGCTGGCCCTGGAGCTGCTATTCGATGCCATGGCCCGAACGAGCGTCACCGAGGCACTGTTGTTCTCCCGCACACACCCTCAGCACACCCGCGAGCAGCTGTTCCGACGGTGGATCTCGTCGATCCTGGACGGCGGCCGGGGCCAGGGGTCGTCGAGCCGCATCAGCGAGCTGGCCTTTATGCCCCTCGATTCGGCAGAGGAGGCGTGGTTCGAGGAGTATCTCTCTACTGGGGAGGGACGGAATCTGAAAAGGGCAAAGGACACTCTCCTCATCCGCAAAATTGCCTGCGACCGATTTGCGGAGGTTGGCAAGTACAGGGCCAGTGGGCAATGGGCCGCCGTGCTTGAGGGCATCAAGAATGGGGTCGAGGGTCATGCCGACTAATCGGGCGATAATGACGGTTCAAATTTCATAGCGACGGCGCTGGTGAATGGCAATACTCCCATTTGGGGGCAGTTTCAGAATTCGTACCACGTCCGGCTCCTATGCTCACTGACATGTCTTGCGTGTACATAAGGGAAGCCATCGCCACGGACAGCAGACTGGTCAGCGCTTCGAAGACGTTCTGACGAAGAACTGCATTCTGGAGGCTGCATATGGATTCCAGTACAGGTCCTGCTGCCCAACTCAGCAGGTCTAGGGTAAGGGAGGTGAGAAGTGTGGGTCAAACAAAGACGTAATTGGAAGAACGCATCGAGGAGGCAGATCCCTTAGAAAAGGTATCAAAACACCACTTTCTTTCGCCTTACGAAAGGAGTAGCACCCTGCACTATGGATTACACATGCAAACAAAGAGCAGCTATCGTGGTTGCTCCTTTTTAGATGTTGATATGAATCTTCTATCTAAATCCCTTTTCCTGACATGAGCAAATTGGGTCATCCATCTCCTCCCGCGTCTTGACGGGGCGCAGATCTCTTGTAGTCTGCTTCAACGCCTCTGTTGATGCATAGCTACGTACGGTGTTTGACAGCCAATGCTGAAGCACCATCATCGGCCTCCGGCCTGCTCCGGAGCACCCATTGCAGCCCGCCCGCAATGCCTCAACCCAAGCCAGGCTTCCTCTTGGTCGATGGATCAGCACTGGACAATATACGGCATGCCGAGGCTTTTTATAAGCCACATGACTCAGAGCGACTTCTTCCCGGTCGCCGCCTTCTTCACCTTGGCAAAGACGGCGGCCGTCTCGCCGACGCTCTGGTACATGAGCATGAGGGGGATGACGATCCAGAAGGCGTTGCACAGGACATAGTACATCCAGTAGTAGAAGCGCTCGGGGCGCGAGTAGGCGATGCCGTAGACCAGCTCGTTGAACCAGCAGATGGCGTAGTACAGCACGTCGCCGTACAGCTGGCCGAGGCTGACGATGAGCTGCAGCGGGTGCCGCAGCGGGTGCTCCTTGACGATGAGATAGGCGCAGGCAAACGACAGCGGGCCCCAGAAGACGGCGGTGACGGTCTCCATGCAGACGACAAAGGGGTCCTGCGTCATGTAGCGCGAGTCGGAGAGCGAGTACTCCTTCCACAGCTGGCCGAAGAGGTCATTCTTGCTGGCCATGTCGAGGTGGTTGTAGGAGAAGTATCCTGGCGGCGTCAGCGGACGAGACATGCACGGAGGCGCCAGGGGTGCCTTACCTTCGAAGAACAAGTGGATGCACCCGCAGAGGACGAACCAGAAGGTGGCGAGCAGCTCGCAGGCAGGGAGGGTCGGCCTGGCCCGCGAGGCGACGAGGTACGTCGGCAGGAAGATGACGCCGCACCCGGCGGCGAAGATGAAGACCAGCACGGCCGCCGACATGGAGTTGGCGACGTAGCCGGGGACGGCGACGCCGAGGGGGTAGAAGGGGTGGTCGCCGTGGGCGCCGGAGCCCGCGATGGGGCCGTCCATCTCGACTGGCTGCGTCGTTGGAGGCGCGAGGCGTCAATCGAGATTCAAGGGCGTGGTGGGCGGGTGGCCAAGTCCTGCGTCCTGACGTAAGGTAGCGTAGCTGGGCAGAGTGGTGTTCTAGAAGAAAGGGGCTCCATGGCCTCGATCTCTGCGCTGCACGATAAGCATGTCCAATCCGAGATTAACCTTATCGCGACGAGACGACCCGCTCCGACGCGGGAACACCAACAGCGGCCAATTATAGTACAGGGGCTCGACTAGGTACTGCAAGGCACCGCAACCTTGTCCAGCACCGCCACGTGCCCTCCCGGCGTTCACTTTTTCAGCCGCCCGACTCGAGGCGCGCGCCGCCAAGCGGCCGAGCTCCGTGGCCCGTGATGCCCTCGTCAGGTCCAGAGCGACGCCGCGACGGGCTGAGACACCACGTCACGTCGAGGACGCACGCGAGACGCCCATGGAGTGAATATAGGCTGGCCCCGGGCTCTCCGCAACTTCCCCTCGTCCGCCCGCGCCGGGGAACCCGGGGTGGCGAGCGCTGCAACGACGGGACGCTCCTCGGTAGCATCTTGGCCGGGGAAGCTGGATGTCACCATGGGGGAGCCGACGGCCTGCTGCGGCGGCGGCGCAGGGCTGTGCTGCTCGGTACGAATCGCGATGGGGCCTGGTGGAGCGCGCTGGAGACTCGGCCGAATGGCTGCAAAACGCCAAGGCGATGTGTGCTATTGTTAGTGCTATAAGCTGCGCGGGTCCCGCTCCCGTTGGCCGATGCAAACGTTACAACGGTCGCGGCGTATTTTGGTGCCTTTGCATTCCGCGTTTCGGCAACGACTACGCGATTATACCGATTTCAGCCGCGGATGACATTGCCGGCAGTCATCGCGGGCGTGCAAAGCCGAGCCTCCGGCATTGCCGTGACGAGCGTCTACTGTTTGCTCTGTGTGTTGGATACTGATGGAAGCTGCATCGATCTGGGTTGAGTTGAAGTACGAGTACTCTTTGGGCGTATACGTCTATGGCGACCGGCTGTCTGTCTATGTACTGCGTCTAGGCATCTCCTGTATCTAGCATCTCCTGTATCTAGCATCTCCTGTATCTAGCATCTCCTGCATCTAGCATCTCCTGTATCTAGGCATCTACACATTAAGGCAACTAGGCATCTACCGTATCTAGCACCTACATCAAGGCACTAGGCATCTACCATATCTAGCATCTACATAAAGGCACTCGGCAGCTCGCTCTACGCATGACATCACCGTAGTCAGATCCCGAGGAGGGACCGTGCCCCGTCCACCGCCGGCTGCCCGACAACCTCGACCTGCCCAAACACGCCCAGCTGCTTCTCCACAGCGCCCACCAGGCCCAGCCTGTACGGCGCGTCCTGCAGCAGCCCGCCCGCGAGGACCAGCCCGCACCGCGCCGGCGCGAGGCTCTGCGCCTCGACGAGCAGCGCGACCAGCCGCGCCAGGCTCGTCGTGCCGTCCTCGGCGATGCGCCGCGCGTCCGCGTCCGCGTCCGCGCCCGTGGC
>JALHCA010000693.1:0-12279 GCA_024340505.1 Tolypocladium nubicola | reverse complement strand
CCCCCCCCAGTCTGGCGGTAGACCCAGCTGGCCCTCCTTATTAAACTCGTCGACTGCCGCAAAAGAGCCCGTCCGTTATCATCGTCATCCATAGGTACCCAACGACTTGGCGTCTGCTCCCCACTCTCTCCGAGACCCGTCCAGCAGCGTCGCGAGGCGCTCTCACGGCCTCGACAACTGCAAGAAGCTTCAGCACCGTTGGGCAGCCTCGTCTCGCCGCCGCCGCCCGTCTGCGACCCAGTCCGAGCAGTACCCCGCCATCCGCCGCCATGAGTTGTAAGTCGACCGCTTCGTGCCCATCTCGACCGGCGATGGCGATGCCTTCAGTCGCGTGCCCCAGACCGCTCCCTGCGTCTCGTTCATACCGGAAGGGCAGTCTCTGCGCGTTCGCTGGCTAACGTCATGTCCCCGATGCAGTCGCCGGCATGTTCAACCGGCTTCACGGCCAGCCCGAGAGCTACGACAAAAAGTACGTTCGACGCCCCGCAAGCTGCCTCTGCCCAGACGGAGTCGAAGGCCTAACACCGCGTGAAGAGCAAAGTACAGGTTCGGTAGGACCCTTGGTGCCGGTACCTATGGCGTCGTCCGCGAGGCGGATGGCCCCACGGGCAAGGTGGCCATCAAGATCATCCTCAAGAAGAACGTCAAGGGCAACGAGAGGATGGTGTACGACGAGCTGGACATGCTGCAGCGGCTGAAGCACCCGCACATTGTCCAGTTCGTCGACTGGTTCGAGTCGAGGGTATGCTGCCGTCGCCGCCTCGCGCATGCGCCGCGGGCCAGGGGCTAATCGTCTCTGCAGGACAAGTTCTACATCGTGACGCAGTTGGCCACGGGAGGAGAGCTCTTTGACCGCATCTGCGACCAGGGCAAGTTCACCGAGAGGGATGCCTCTCAGACCATCAAGCAGGTCCTCTCCGCCGTCGACTACCTCCACGACAACGACGTGGTCCACCGAGGTGCGCGCACGATTACCATCTTGCCCCCGACAGCTCGGTGTACTGACTTTGGCTCTCCCAGATCTCAAGCCCGAAAACCTTCTATACGTGACCCGGGATCTCGACTCCAATCTTATATTGGCCGACTTCGGCATCGCCAAGACGCTCGATAGCAAAGAGGACACGCTCAAGACCATGGCAGGTTCCTTTGGGTATGCCGCCCCCGAGGTCATGGAGCAGAAGGGACACGGCAAGCCCGTGGACATGTGGTCCCTGGGCGTCATCACGTACACTCTGCTCTGCGGCTACTCCCCATTCCGGAGCGAGAACCTTAGGGACCTGCTCAATGAATGCACCTCTTCCCAAGTCGTCTTCCACGAGCGATACTGGAAGGACGTCAGCGAGGATGCCAAGGACTTCATCCTTCGGCTCATTGTGCCGGATCCCGAACTGAGATGGACCAGCCAGGTAAGAGCGCGCGCACCCCCCCGCATGGGTATCGACAGACCTGACTCGGTTGATTATAGCAAGCGCTGGGACACATCTGGCTTACCGGCCAGAACGCTACCGAGCACGACTTGGTGCCCGAGCTCCTGGAGCGCCGCAAGGTCAGGCAGAGGTTCAAGCATGCCGTGCTGGCGGCGAGCCTGAAGAAGAAGATCGCGGACCTCAAGAAGGACGCGGGATCGGACGAGGACAACGACATGAGGGACGCAGAGCAGGCCGTCGGCTCCGGAGCCTCGGCGGAGTCTCTGCCCCAGGGCTCGAGCGGCCCCAAGCCCTCCCTAAGGGACACGGTCAAATCCGGCGCGTTCGTGCAGGTGGTGCTCGCCAAGGTCAAGGACGAGAAGCAGAAACAGGAGGCCTTGGAGGTTGATCAGGAGCTGGAGCAGGAGGCCAGGCGGCGCAGTCGCAGTTTTAACGGGACCTGATTGGGTTTGGATTTGGCTGGGCTTGAAAATTTTCGTTCATCGCTTTGCTCCTGTTGGCTGCGAGTCGGCGCTGTCGCCGTGGGTTTGCTTCGAGGCTCTTTCTGTTGCTTGGGGGTTCGCGACGCTCCCGTGCCTCTTCAGGTGTCTCGCCGTCACCTCCCGGTTCCTGGCCATTGGTGACGGCGCTTTATTCAGATATCATCAACCGCAGCGGAAACTGTTTTGGTTTCGAGGATCACACTATTTCAGTACGTGGCAAATCTCAGCCCTCTACAGTGAACGTGGACACGGAAGTTGAATCGACCCTAGGGTCAATCATTCGATAATACGTCGGGGAATCTAGCTAGTTTCGTATCCATCATTCATCCATGATCGGTCGTAGAATAAATAAGTGCCGTGATGGTACAGACATGTCTGCTTTGCAGCGTGTTGTAGTAAATGGGGGTTCTGTGCTCTGATGTACATGGCGCAGCCTCTTGGCCGGATGTGGACATGAGAAACGTGGCCGTGTTGGCATCGTCATTCCAGCTCAGTAAGAAAATATTTGCGCATATGTGCAGTGAAGAGAAAAATGCAGCAAGCCAGGCTGAAGGTAGAGGCAGTCCACGTATGGCATGACATGACTACACCAGGTCGGCCAAGGCATCCTCTCGCAGAGTCTCGTAACGGCGGGCGTCGAACCGGGGGCGCTGCCAGCCATTGGCCCGAAGCCGCTCGATCCGAGCACTCATCTCCAGCGAGCGCAGTTCGTCGTTGGTCGGCGGGGCTGGAGCTGGGTGGCGGCAAGCCGCAATCTCAATGTCGAGCATGGCCAGGTGGGAAGATATTTGGCGTTTGAGGCTGGACAGG
Organism: Tolypocladium nubicola; assembly: GCA_024340505.1. Taxonomy (NCBI): domain Eukaryota; kingdom Fungi; phylum Ascomycota; class Sordariomycetes; order Hypocreales; family Ophiocordycipitaceae; genus Tolypocladium; species Tolypocladium nubicola. The sequence goes on along the minus strand of JALHCA010000693.1, from coordinate 9,560 downwards.
ACGGTGCAGTAGCGGTGGATAGAGCGGACGTGGAAAAAGGGGTCAGCGGGTTCCTCGTCATCTTGGATGAGCTCCGGAGTCGCGGCCGGCGGGACGTCGGCTTGTGCAAGCGTCTTGTCCTCGTGCTTGAGAATGGACTCTGGGTAGAGGGGCTCCGGAGATGACCGGCCTACCCAGTCGTCGAACCCCAGGGTAGGGGAGTCAGGCCGAACCATGGGCTCCGTAATTGGGACGTCGCGGAAGGCGACGCGCTTCTTGGGCTTGACCACGGGCTTGGCGTTTCCGTCGATGGAGCTGAGCGAGGGCGACGGAGAGGACATCCTCGTCGAGGCGGGGCTTGGCCGCGAGACGTCAGAGTCTGCAGAGGAGTGGAAGCTGGGCATGGGCGAGGAGTTGCGGCTGCAAGGGCGGCTCGCGGCCTCGTCGGCCTGCGTGGCCAGGTCCGAGGCGATGCGGTAGTGAGTCTGCGCCTGCTCGAACATGCCGATGCGGTGAGGGGACGAGTGGTGGACGGCGCGAGCCTGCATCTCCAGGGCCGTGGCGGCGTAGAACCGCAAGTAGACGAGATATGCGGGCTGGACCAGATCCTGAGGGGGTGTTAGCGGCTCGGCGGGATACGACACGGACGGCAACGGTCACGTACCAGGTCCTTTGCGTTGTTGAATATGTCGTTGCAGCGATCAGAGCACTGGCGGTACTTTTTGCTCATGTACGCCTTCTTGACGTCGCTCAGGGCGGCTTTCCACTCGGCGGCCGAGCCGGGGGGAATGTACAGCGGCGTGAGCGAGGCCTTTCGAGGCGAGCGCCTCAGCAGCGGCGCGGGCTTGGACTGCATCGAGCTCAGGCGGCGCAGCACGTGGTCGCCTTCGGGGAGGAAGACGCTGTATCTCTTGGAGGGAGACTCGGAGTTGAGTGCGAGCGGGATGAGGCCCGTCATCTTGAGGCTCGGGGGGACAGAATCCCAGGCGAGACAAGTCGAGGTATGGAAAGCTGGGCGGGCTCAGTTCGGCGATGAACTCGGGAGCTCCCAACGTCGCTTCCTTGGCCGGAGCCGATGCGCCTTCCCGGATGGACAACCGGCGAGAGGCTGCGACACGTGCAATATATGACGGTATATACACAATGGCGGTCTGCGGCGGCAGGGTGACGAAACAGGCAGCAAGACTTGCTCCGATGATGGACGGCTGCAGGACCAAGAATACTCGGGAAGCCAGGCGATACTCGGGACGCAGGCTTTGTGCGAGGCGAGCGAGGTGGAGGCGCGTATGGATATGGCTCAGTTGGCTGCTGAGAGACGAAACAGCCGACGGCGAGATTGGACCGCGAAATGAATCGAAAAAGATGGAAGCAGCCGCGTTGATGAGTGAGCGTGGTGAGCGTGGTGAGCGTAGGTTCGAGGAGGTTATAGGAGAAACAAGGTTCGACGGCGGCGGCGGTACGAGGACTTGGCAAGGAGGCAAGACAATACGAGGCGGCAGACGGGCGAGACAAGCAAGCAAACAAGCAGCTCGGAAGATTTCAGCTGCTGGCAGCAGGCGAAGGGGTCTTTAAGGATTCATGTCTCAGTCGCCCGCAGCAGGGGGTGGGCGGCGAGGAAGGGTCAGAGAGCCCACGGGTCTTCCCTCGCACGCGAGAGCGAAGGGCAAAAAGCAAGGCAAAAGCAAGACCAGGCAAAGCAAGGCACCCAAGGCACCGCAGGGAAGAGGCAGCGCACAGGCAAAAGCCCCTCCGGTCTGGGCGGGCCCGCAGCTGTCATATTTTCCTCCTCATCTGCAGGCACGAATAGCACGAATTCCGCGAGGACGGCGCGTCAGCTGCGCGACGCCCTCGACTCTCTGGCCGTCTGGGTTGGGCCCTACGGCGACCGGACGGGGAGGCGGACGCCTCGAGCTGTCGCCAAGGTCAAATAGTCCCCGGAGCCGCCGCCGATGGTTCGCAAAGCTATCGCGGCGCGCGGTGGGCGGCGTGCGCGCTCGGGTGCTGGAGGGAGGAGGAGGAGGAGGAGGAGGAGAGGAGGGATCGCCTGGAGCTAGAGGGGCTTGAAGGATGGAGAGGAGGTCGCGTCGGAGGTCCGTGTCCCTTGCGCCGCCCGCTCCACCGCGCCTCTGCCCTGTGTCTCCTCGCCGTTCAGGCTTTCTGCCTCCCCGGCGCGGCGTCGCGATAGGCACTCGCCGCAGCGCACGACCCTCGCCCCTCGGATCGCAGTGAACCGAAACACCGGACGGGGGGCACGAGCACACCCGATTGAGCCGTGCAAAGGAAGCGCGAGACGCGAGCGACACTTGTCGGCGGGCGCAGTGCGACCTGTCGTCGGTGGGTTCCTGTGTCGCCTTGCGTCTTCTCGCCTTGTGCGTCTTCTTGCCTTGTGCGTTTTGTCCATCTGGGCTGACATCATCAGGGCTCGGACGCTGCTCGTCGGTTGCATAATGGGATCGCGAGAGACGGCCCACAAATGAGCACGTTGTCGTCGCCCGCCCCATCCCTGTCCTCGCAACACTTCTGCAGCCCTCGACCTCCTTGCCTCGAAGTCTCAAACTGCCCCGTTTCGCCGGCGGATGATACGAGTACTCGAAGACTCGCGGGGTTCCCCACGTCGATCCATGACGGCTCGTGGAGCAATCTCGATCCAGTGCCCTGAAGCAGCCGCCCGGGAGCCCTGTCGGCTTGTTCGGTTTCGCATCGTCGACGTCGTGGGATGACCGTGAAGAACGAGCAATCGAAGCGAGGGCGAGTGCCCGAGCGCAACGACGATTGGCGAATCAAGGCCCGCGCAAGCTCTGCCACGGCAGCACTAGGCTGGCCGGTACGAATAGACTCGAAGCCATGGCCGCTCGTGGGCGCGGGCGCCCGCCGTGACCTCCGTCAGAGAGCGGAGGCTCACCGACCGCAGCGCCTCGCAGCGCCTCGATGGACCCGCTGGTCCGGGACCCGGGGCGGAGCATCGGAGCACCGGCGGCGGCGGGACGGCCACTGTGGAGGTTCGGGCGGTGCCGCAGATGTACCGACTCTACGGGGGTTGCGGAGTGCAGGTCTCAACTCGAAGACCGAGGCGTCATGCGGCGTTCTGGCGCATGACGGCAGGCTGAAGAGGTTCGCGTGGACGGAGGAGGGACAACTAAACACCAGCCAATGCACGTACACTTCAGCAAGCACTACGAGCAATGGCGCCAGGAAAGTTGGCAGATCTCGTCCCTCCAACGCACACTACCGTACCTTGACCTACTGCACTGTACACTGCACAACGGATTGCCATGATGCGCACCTATGCTTGCGCAGGCATAGGCAGGAGTTCCGGAGCATCAAGCATAGAGGAGGCATTCTCAGAGTTGCGCGCCGAATCGCGGCGGAATGTTGGGTGCAGTACGTGCTTGAAATGCAGAGCGTGTTTGGTTGCTCGCTTTCAGCTCTTCGAAATGACGCGGCTGCCAAGAAGGACTCAAGTGAAGTCCGGTGCATGTGTCCTCAGGCGCTGCCAAGTGCTCGAGGGGACGGCTGGCCCCGGCTCGGATTCTCGGGTTCTTGAAGCGGCCCGGTGGCAGTGTTTCGGGAGCAGCTTGTCGGCCGAGACTGCACATGTCCGGAAATGGCGATTAACAGACGTGCCGCCTGGGCTGGCCGACAGGTGACGTCACCTGCTCGTGGCATCTCGCCCGTCGTATCACGAGGAGTTGGGCGACGGCTTGGGCTCCGAGTCGAACGGCGTCAGTGGAATGAAGAAACACGCCGTGGCGTCCAGCATCGCGAGCCACGGGGGCTGACCAGACAGAAGTTTGTTTATGTCGGCCTGGCCAATGCTCGTGCTGTACTTGCATACACACAACTGCCGCTTTAGGAAATACCCGACCATCGTGGAAACGGCTCGACGGGTCATTTATGAGAACCCTCTGCCATGGATGTCTTTGAATCAAGGAGCGGACCCGTCACCCGTGTTTGGCCAGCCACCGGGCCGTGATTGGCCGTTGCAGACAGCCTCTATCGAGTTATAACTTGACATTTACGGATCCCGCTGTCTTCAACGGCAGAGGCTGCGTCCCGGCCGCCTCTGCCCAGGACGGCTTACGGATTAGACGTGTTCGGGACTGCAGAGCAGGCCGAGCCAAGACCGTCACCTGCAGCCTCCGGTTAAGTCGTATTTCGCTTGGGGGCATCTCAGTCAGAGGACCTCTGCATCCGTACGGACTGCTGCTCCGTGTGGCGGACTACAGCCGTGGTCTAAAGGCGACTTACACCCTTCGCGCCGGGCTCTGCATCTCGCGACTCACACCTCCCTTCAGCCATTCTCCAGCGTCATGGCGCTGCCGTCATACGATCTCGACATGAGCTCCGCGGACGACGACAAGATCCCCAAGACCGAGACGCACCAGGGCGCCGAATGCGAAAAGCGGGCATCGCCTACGGAGCGTGAGCGCAACGGCGCCGATGCCCCCGCGCCAGAGGCCAAGCCCCGTCCCGAACGCACGGCGTCGTTCCAGGACTACCTCGTTTGTCGACTCTGCCGATCCGTCCAGACGGCGCGACCCGCTAACGGCAGTGCCAGCGGGTGTTTAGCTATGCGACGAAATGGGACTTCCTGGCGTACGCGGCAGGCGTGCTGGCATCCATCGGCGCCGGCATCACGCTGCCGTTGATGAACGTCGTGTTTGGTGAGAAGCGCACCTGGGTTTGACCCCATCGACGTGACGGCTAACGGCCGTGTCTCAGGCAACTTCGTTGGCGACTTCACCAACATGCCCCAGACGGAAGCCCAGAGGGACCAGTTTCGCAGCAACCTCAGCCGACTCGCGTAAGCGCTGCCAGCGTCTGTCTCGTCTCTGCGCGCGGTATGCTAAGAGCAGTCAGCTTGTACATGTTCGCCCTCTTCCTCGGCCGCTTCTCCCTCAACTACGTCAACAAGGTACGTCCGCACTCCTGCTCCGTGTGGCATGTGATCTATGCCTGTTGCTGATGCTACCAGCTCTGCTTCCGCATGATTGGCATCCGGCTTTCGTCCGCCATCCGCTTGCACTACCTGCGGCGGCTCTTTGGACAGAGCATCCACGTCCTGGACTCGATGCCCCCGGGCTACGCGACCACCACCATCACGTCGACCAGCAACACGCTCCAGCTGGGTATTTCGGAGAAGCTGGGCACCTTTGTCGAGTACACGTCGACCATTGTTGCCGCCGTCGTCATCGCCTTCGTCTACAGCTGGTCGCTGACGCTGGTCACGTCGTCTGCGATCTTGTTCATCCTGCTGACGGTCAGCATCCTGCTTCCCTTCATCGTGAAGAGCCACGGCCGCGTGGCCAAGGTTGGTGTTGCCCGACCCTACATCCAAACGTTCAACCGATCGCTGACGACCCTGTCCCGCAGTCCGAGGCCAAGTCCTCTGCCGTGGCGAGCGAGGCCATGTCTAGCATCCGAATGGTCATGGCGTGCGGCGCAGAGGCTCGCATTGCGCGCAAGTATGCCAAGTTTGTCGAGGAGACCAAGAAGCATGCGCAGCTCATGAGCCCCTTTTTGGCTCTCCAGTTCGGACTGATTGTCAGCACCGCCCCGATCCCCTTGGTGGACCTGTTCTGACACGAGGCAGTTCTTTGGTGCCTTTTCCGCGTTTGGCCTCGCCTTCTGGTACGGGACAAAGTCGTACGTCGAGGGACGGTTGGATAGCGTTGGGACAATTGTCATGTGAGCAAACGCCCAGGCTAATGCGAACGGTTGCTGACGATGCCAGTGTGCTGCTCTCGATAATGATGGTCGTCTTGTCTCTCGAGCGCACGTCCACGCCCCTGCTGGCCGTCAGCAAGGCCACCGTCGCCGCTTGCCAGTTCTTCACCGTCATCGATGCGCCGCAGCCCGACACGGGACACCTCAAGGCCCCCGAGGTGTCGTCCACGGACGACATTGTCCTGGAAAAGGTGACGTTTGCCTATCCGAGCCGGCCGCACGTCAAGGTCCTGGACGAGCTGGACCTCCGGATCGAGGCCGGCAAGATCACGGCCATTGTCGGCCCTTCGGGATCCGGCAAGAGCACCATAGTCGGACTGATCGAAAGGTGGTACACGCTCAAGGAGCAGCACGCCATTGCCAGGGCCGTGGAGCAGAAGGCGGAGAAAAAGAAGAACGGCGGGCCCGAGCCCGACGATGACGGGCCCGGTGAGGCCGAGCCTGAGGACACCGGTCCCCCGATCAAGCTCAGCGGCCATGTTTCCACCTCTGGCCACTCCCTAGACGAAATCGACCTCAAGTGGTGGCGGTCGCAGATCGGGCTCGTGCAGCAGGAGCCGTTCCTGTTCAACGACACCATCTACAGCAACGTGGCCAACGGCCTCGTGGGATCCGAGTGGGAGCACGAGCCGGAGGAGAAGAAGAGGGAGCTGGTCAGGGAGGCCTGCAGGGAGGCGTTCGCGGACGAGTTCATCGACAAATTACCAATGGTAGGTCCCCCAGCGCGACGCTCCCGCGACAAAGCTGACGTGGCGCCTAGGGGTACGACACGATCGTGGGGGACAGCGGCGCGAAGCTGTCGGGCGGCCAGCGCCAGCGCATCGCCATTGCGCGCTCCATCGTGCGGAAGCCCAGGGTGCTGATCCTCGACGAGGCGACGAGCGCCATCGACGTCCGCGGCGAGCGTATCGTACAGGCGGCGCTCGACCGGGTCGCGCAGAACCGCACGACCGTGACCATTGCGCACCGGCTGTCGACGATCAAGAAGGCGGACCGCATCGTGGTGCTCAAGAAGGGGCGGGTGGCGGAGTCGGGGACGCACCAGACCCTCATGGCGCGCGAGGGCAGCATCTACGCCGCGCTCGTGGCCGCGCAGGCCCTCTCCCTGGGGGAGCCTGCGGAGGCCGGCGACGGCGACGGCGACTGCGACGGCGACGGCGAAAAGGACGGCGAAAAGGACGGAGAGACGTCGTCGCTCGCCTCCGTCGGCCCCACCCAGGCTCGGGCCGGCGCGGCGGCGGGCGCGGCGCCGGAGCAGCACGGGCGGCGCAACATCCTGGCCAGCTTCGGGCGCTTCTTCTACGAGTCGCGGCCGCACTGGTACCTGATGGCGCTGACCGTCTTCTTCAGCGCGTGCGCGGGCGCGGCGGTGCCGCTGCAGGCGTGGCTGTTCGCGCGCGTCGTCGTCGTCTTCGCGCTCCAGGGCGAGGAGCTGCTGCGCGAGAGCCGCTTCTGGTCGCTCATGTGGGTGGTGCTGGCCACGGGCACGGGGCTCGCCTACTTCGGCTGCTTCCTCGCGTCGACGCAGATGGCGGCTGTGATCCGCGCCAAGTACCAGGCGCAGTACTTCGAGGCCATGCTGCGCCAGCGCGCGGCCTTCTTCGACGACGAGGCGCACTCGCAGGGCACCATGACGGCGCGCGCGGCCGGCGACCCGCAGAAGCTCGAGGAGCTGATGGGCTCCAACATGGCCAGCGTGTACATTGCCGTCTTCAACCTGGTCGGCTCCGTCGCCATCGCCTTCGCCTTCGGCTGGAAGCTGGCGCTCGTCGCCTGCTGCGTCGTCATGCCCGTGAGCGTGGCCACGACCTTCTGGCGCTTCCGCTACGAGATCGAGTTCGACCGCATGAACGGCGAGGTCTTTGCCGAGAGCTCCAAGTTCGCCGCCGAGTCCATCGGCGCGTTCCGCACCGTCGCGTCGCTGACGCTCGAGGGCCCCATCTGCGAGCGCTTCGAGCGCCTGTGCCGCGGCCACGTCGCCGCCGCCTTCGCGCGCGCCCGCTGGGTGAGCCTGCTGTTCGCCTTCTCCGACAGCGTCTCCATGGCTTGCCAGGCGCTCATCTTCTTCTACGGCGGCCGCCTGCTGGCCAGCGGCGAGTACCAGCCGCTCGCCTTCTTCGTGTGCTTCATGGCCGCCATCCAGTCGGGCGAGGCCGCCGGCCAGGGGCTCAGCTTCGGGCCCAACGCCGCGCAGGTCACGGCCGCGGCGAACCGCATCCTTGACATGCGCGAGTCGCGCCTCGCCGACGCCGTCGACGCCGTCGACGCCGTCGCCGCCGTCGAGGCCATCCCCGGCGCCGAGGGCGGCATGCGCATCGAGCTGGACGACCTGCACTTTACCTACCCCACGCGCGACGTGCCCGTGTTCCAGGGGCTCAGCCTGACCATCGAAAAGGGGCAGTTCGCCGCGCTGGTCGGCGCCTCCGGCTGCGGCAAGACGAGCATCATCTCGCTCATGGAGAGGTGGGTGGCCGCACATCGTGTCCCGGGCCGCTGCTGACGGGGCGATAGGTTCTACGACCTCGACAAGGGCCGCATCCTGTGCAACGGCAAGGACATCTCCGACGTCAACCTCTACGCGTACCGCAAGCACCTCTCCCTCGTCGCCCAGGAGGCCACCCTCTTCCAAGGTGACAACCCCCCGATCCCCGATCCCCAAGCCCCCAAGCTCCCCGTGCTGACGTCGGCCCAGGCACCATCAGGGAGAACATCCTCCTCGGCGTCGACGACGCCGCCGTCAGCGACGAGCGGCTGCACCAGGCCTGCCGCGACGCCTCCATCCACGACTTCATCGTCTCGCTGCCCGACGGCTACGGCACCAACATCGGCTCCCGGGGCGTCAGCCTCTCGGGCGGCCAGAAGCAGCGCGTCGCCATCGCCCGCGCCCTCGTCCGCGACCCGCACATCCTGCTGCTCGACGAGGCCACCAGCTCGCTCGACTCGGAGAGCGAGCGCCTCGTCCAGGCCGCCTTTGAGCGCGCCGGCCGCGGCCGCACCATGCTCGTCGTCGCGCACCGCCTCGCGACGGTGCAGAACGCCGACGTCATCTTCGTCCTCGGCGAGGGCAAGCTGCTGGAGAAGGGGAACCACGCCGAGCTGCTGAGGCGGAGGGGCGTGTACTGGCAGATGGTGCGTCCCCCCTTTGCTCGACCCCGTGCGTGCCGCCGGCTTGCTAACTCGAGCTGCAGTGCCAGAGCCAAGCCCTGGATCGGTAAAGGGCATGCGTACAGTTGTTATACCCTGCACGGGACTCGCATACCGCACGGCGCTTTTGGAATCACAGCTCTAGACACATGTCGCATATTGTAGCATCTTGGGGTCATCATCTTCACTTTACATACATTCTATCCTTTATGGCGCAGAAAGATCCGCTCCGGTATATAGCAAAGAAAAGAGGGAAGAGAGCCCGCAGAATGTGCATGCAACATCTAACAACGCTTCTTCATGCCCCAGAGCCGGTCCAGCTCGTCCACGATGGGCCCCACGTGCGTCATGACAAAGTCGTGGCTCCCCGGGAGGACCCTCCACACGACGTTGCCCTCGCCGCCCGCCAGGGGGAGGCCCTCGCGCGCGTACGTCTCGACGTCGATGATCTCGTCGGCCTCGGCGAGCAGCACGGCCGTGGTGCCGGGCCGGCGGCGCGCCAGCCCGCGCCAGCTCGCGTGCTGCTCCATCAGGGGCGCGAAGCGCACGCACGACATGAAGGCCGGCACGAAGCCCGCGTGGTGGGCGACCATCCAGCGCACGTACGCGCGCACGCGGTCCTCGAGCGGCGTGGGCTCGTCGGCCCCGGGCCGCACGTCGGTCGCCTCGGAGGCCGCGACGACGGCCGCCGCCGCAGCCGCAGAGCCGCC
>JALHCA010000691.1:0-16603 GCA_024340505.1 Tolypocladium nubicola | reverse complement strand
ACGCGCGTGTGCCGGCCGCGGCCCGCGCCGTCGTCCCCGTCCAACGACGACGACGGCCGCCGCCGCGGGCGCTTCCTGACGGGGCCGCCCCCGAGCGAGACCCTCCGGCGCCGCAGCGCCAGGCCCTCGTCCTCACCGTCGTAGCCCGTCCCCGGCCGCAGCGTCCCGGAGCTGTGGCCGCTGCCGCCGCCGGCGACGTCCACGGTGGGCATCCGGAACTGCGGGTCCGGCGTGCGGAACGCCGCGCGCCCGGCGGCGGTCGCGACCACCATGCTGGGCCGGAACGGCTCGCGCAGGATGACCTGCTCGTCGTCCTGGTGCTTGGCGAAGTCGCGGATGCTGTCCTGCGAGGCGGAGCCGGCGCGGCTCTGCGAGGCGCGCTGCTGCGAGGGGAAGCCCGACGAGGGCTGTCCGCTGGAGAGCGGCACGAGCACATCGTCGCCGTCGTCGTCGTAGGGGCCCATCGACGGCAGGATGGACGTGTCGAAGCTGTCGTGCTCGCCGTCGACCATGCGCCACGAGCCGTCGATGGGGAGCGAGCCCTCGGCGGCTACGGCGCCGCCGTGGTCTCTGCGCCGGGAGCGGCGCGACATGACGCGCTGCTGCTGCTGCTGTCTCCGCGAAGGCTCCTCAGCGAGGCTTACGGACCGCGCAAGGCCCCTGCAGGCAGCAGCGTGCGCCGGCGGATCGTGGAGTCGGAGTTCGTGCGGCGCGTCGCGTCCCGTCGGTGGCAAGCCTTCGCACTCGACGGCGGCAACGGCGGCAACGGCGGGCTATATACCAGACGGCCTGTCGACCGCGAGGGCTGGGATGGAGCGCGCACGGGAGCGTGAATGAGTCACACGCCTGCCAATGCTGTCTGTGGGCAGAGATAAGGCGACCGTGGAGTCGTGCCAGGCAGGTATCGTGTGTAATTTGGTTGATGTATCCTCCCAGTCGGCGGCGTCTGGACGAGGCGAACCGCCCGAGTGAGGTACCTCTCCGGCTCGTCGTCATTGGTGGGGCTGGACCGGGGGTAGCGCCCGTTGCAGGGAGCTCGAGTGGATCTTAGGCAGGGTCAAGCGACTCGACCGCGTGACCTCGCCTCGTCTCTCCCCGTGATTCAGTATGAATGAACTTGCTTCAAATCGCGACTCGTACATCGGCAGCAACTTACTAGATCAAGACTATCTGAAATACTCGCAACTCGTCAAACTGCAGCCATGTCCAGCATCTTTCAGTTCGCCCCCCAGAGTCCTCCACCCAGAAACCGTCAAAATAAGGAATGACCTGTCAAGCGACTACTGGCGCGGTCAGTACCTCGTCGATCGAGGCCGCCAGCTCCCTCGCACGCTTCATGTCGCTCATCACCGACCCCATCCGCTTCAAGCCCGTCTTCGCCTCCTCCAGGAGCACCGCCTCGGTCCCAAGGTAGCCGTTCGCCGCCATGTAGTCCCTGGCCTTGCCCGCCATCAGCACCCAGAGCGCGCGGCACCCCTGGAACTGCTCCTCCAGCAGGGCCGCGACCGCAACCGTCGTGGCCATTTGGACCCTGTCCTTGTTCCCGTCGAGGGCGTCCAAGCGGGCCTTGAGCTCCGTCAGGAGCTTGAGGAAGGACGACCCCAGAGACTCCTTGACGTCGCTGTCGTTCATGACGAACCTGCCGTCCGGCATTTGGAAGCTGAGGAGATCCCTGACCAGGCTCTCGGCCTCGAGCTCCTCTTCTGTTTTCGGCACGGAGCGGCCGCTGTCCAAGACGTGCGAGGACGCCGGCGGGTTGAAGACGGGGGCAGAGGCCGCGTACGGGGCAGCGTCGGGGAGGTCGAAGAGCCGGGCGCTGATGGGGGCATTGTATTGCCCGCTGGAGAGCGAGGAAGTGACGGCGGCGTCGTACGAGCTCATGAGGTCGAACGGGTCCGGGGGGCTGGCGGACTGGACCTGGTCACCGCCGTAGCTGCTCGAGACGGAGAAACCTCTGGTCGAGGCGGATACGGGGGCGGCGCGGGTGGCGCTGGCGGAGTCATAGCTGGACAGCATGCTGGACTCGAACTCGAATGCTGGCAGGCCAGGTGATGAGGAGCCGGACGTCGCAAATCTGGATGGCGACGGTATGCTTCCCCCTGAGGTAGGGCGGCCTCGACGAGGAGGGCTCGACGTTTCTGCCCAGTTCTGCCGCCAGTCATCAGTCATGGAGGACACTGTTGCCGCGGCCATTGGGGGGGCCATTGGGGGCGCCATTGCCGGGGGCGTGGGGTGCGCCGCCAGCGGCGGCGTCGCGGAAGAAGCCGTCTGTAGTATTGAAAAGCTCATGGGCGACGCCCTCGCACGGAGTTGCTCCGACTGCGGGGCGCTCGCGGAGCTGGCAGCCCCTCGCACCACAGAGCCGCTCGCAAGAGGCGATCTGCTACTGCGCTTCTTGGAGCCTTTCCAGGTTGCCGTGCGAGAGGTCAGTGCGGATCACATCAGGAGGGTGCTCTTGGACAGCTTACACATGTAATGGGACCCCGACGACTGGCCCTGACTGGAGCTTCCGGCGCGTCTCGACAGGCTGCTCAGGGCCGACGCAGACGGCCACGCGTACGGCGACGGGTTGGGCGACACGGGGCGGTCCCGGCTCGCCGTCGACTCCCAGCCCGGCGGCTCGGCGGCGGCGGGGGAGGCCGGAGGGTCGTCTGGGCTGCAGACTCCAATATCCAGGTCCTCGTCTGTCATGCCCTCGACGCCCTCAGGCGCCAAAGGCACAGGGTCGGCGCCGTATTCCACGAGCCCCGCGTCTCCCATATTTCCGGTTCCGACACTTCTCTCGTCGTCATCGTCTGCTCCGTCTGCTCCGTCTCCCCCGTCACCGCCGTCACCTCCGCCATCTGCCCAGTCTCGCCCGCCATCGCCGTCTCCCCCGTCACCTCCGCCGTCCGTTCCGCCTCCATCGCCACCGTCTCCCGCGGCACCGTCATGACCTGCGGCTCCAGCACCCCCGTCGGGCCCGTGATTGTCGTCGCCGTCATCCGAGTCGTCATCCGAGCCGCTGTCCTGCCTCTCCTGCATATCGTCATCCTCGGCGGCAGCCTCCGAAACCGAGCCGTCACTGTCGGAGCCGCTCTCTACCTCGTGAGCGGCCGCACCGCCCTGGCCGAGTAGCAGGCCCGCGTCTTGGTTGGGAACTCCCCTGGGCAGGAGGAGGGCATCGCCAACCTCGTCGTTGATCTCGGGCAGCTGAATCTCGATGTGCAGCTCCGGCATTGCCTCGTCCGTCTCTTCCTCGACGGCGTACAGGCTGGTCCACCTGGACACCAGGGACCATTTCGTCCCTAGGTCGATTGCTTCCCGTCGGACAAGGGGCGCGTCGCCGGCTCCGTGCCGGTTCTGCTGCTGGAGCCAGCTCTCCCCTCGCTCCAGATCGCCCAGCAGCGCCCGTACCGCGAGCTTGTGAATCGTGGCGTCCGGCTGCAGCAGACGCTTCGGCAGCACCCTCTTGGTGGTGACTGTCCCGTCGGGCCCCCTGATGTTGAGCGCGACGGCCTCCAGCTCAGGACACTGCTGCCCAGAGTCGAAGAGCAGGAAGACCCGGTTCCGGATAAAGGGGCTGATGGCGGAGATTTCAGCCGGCGACTGCTTGAACTTGGGAGGGTGCACAATCTCCTGACCCTCTTCCCTGTGCCACTGCAGCTCCATCTGCACGGATCTGATGTGGCCCGTAACGGCGGCTTTCAAGACCGCAACGACACGGTCCTCCCAGCCGCCGCCGCGGGCATCGGTAATCACCTCCGCGTAGCCACCGCCGGCTTTGGCGATGCCTTCGACCAGCTCGTGGGACACGGCGTGACCGATGCCCAGTGAGAAGCACCGAAACAGGCCCTCCCTCACCAGCCGCGTCTCCTTGACAAAGGCGATCGTCTCCTGCGGCTCCCAGACCTGGCCGTCGGTCAGGACGACAATGTCCATGGAGTGGTAGCCACCCCTGGATTCGTATATCTGCTTCAGGGCGGGGAGGATATCGGTCCCGCCCATGTTGGAGGCGAATTCATTGCGGACGTAGTTGATGGCCTCCTGTCGCGTGGTTTCGTTGAGGGGCTTGGATCGCGGCCACAAGTAGGTGCACTCGCTCCCGAAGCACCAGATGTTGAATGGCCGGTTCTCGGGGATGCCGTTGATGAAGAACATCATGGCCGACTTGAGAGCCTCGATCTTGTCGTACATGGAGCCGGAGCGATCCGCGACGAAGATGATCTCGCCGTCATGGGCAAAGTTTGCCGCCGCCAGGAGGTAGTCCGACGGGAGGGTCAACATCAACGCCTTGTGGTGCTCGAACTCCGGGTGTACCTCGAAGCAGGCCTGAGGCGTCTCTCTGTTGTCGGATAGGGCAGTGGTGATTGAGATGACCATGTCTTTGTCGAGACTCGTCCGTCCCTGCTCAAGCTGGACCGTGGCAGTTCTCAGATTGGCAGCCTCGTTGTCGCGGCGCATGACGAAGTCGTCCCAAGTCTGACAGGCCCGTTGCCCGGCATTCCTCTCAAAGAGGATGTTGTGCGTATCGCTGTTGACAGTTATGAGCTCCTCGGCCGTCAATACATCCACCTCGAGGCTCAAGAAGTGATTCGCGCCATTCTCCATCCGGACCCCCTGGGGAACATCGCCATACCGGGGAGCGATGAACGTCGGCACCGTCAGGGTGAAGACCTCGCGGTTGTTGGAGGTCCTGTGCTTGAGGAGGCACATAAAGGACAGCTCGGCCCGCATCTTGGTGTTGGCCGGGATGTTGGCGAGGTTGATGGTGAAGATCTCGGCCGTCTGCTGTTCCACCAACCCGCCCGTGCGGCCCTGGCGGACCGCATCGTCGAACTCGCGCCGGGCGTCCTCCTTGCCCTTGACCTTTCCGCGCACGATTTTGTGCGCACCAATGCGGCAGTTGTACTCGGTCACGGTGGCGTCGAGCGGCAGCGGGAATTGGTAGGTGCCCTGCTTGATGTGGTTCGACTGGTTCCAGAAGAGGTGGACGACGGTGAACTTGGCCGTGTCATGGACGATCTGGACCCTGACCGAGGACGACAGAGGCGCCAGGAACCCTTGCTGCAGCTGAGGCTCCTCTGGCTCGAATCTCCTTGCCTCGGGAGCCACGTTTGCTTGAAACGCTCGTTGAGGATATGGGTCTACACGAGCAATGTTGACTGGGGCGACCCGTCCCAGATCGCGCCAAGGCATGTCACGCTGCCTGTGCCCGGCGTGGTGAAACTGGGCGTCATCGTCGAACGCACCCTGCTGGTGCTGGAATTGATGGACGAGGTGTGCGAAGCGAGGAGGCACCGGTTCGCGCGGGTCGAACCGGATGCCCGGGAACATGGCGAGTGCCGCCATTGTTCAGGTGGTGATGCTGACGTTGGCGTCCGTGGCCGTCGAAGCGACGACGAGACGCACGCCCGTGGGTTGGAAACAGCGGGCTATACTCGTATGCTGCGTGTGCTCAGTGCAGTGATGTATGCAAGTATGAGCTGGCCTGGGCATGGCGACGCTGCCTCTCGATGCTTGCCTTATGTATATCAAGGCTTCCTTCGACCCCTCTCATCGCCACACATAGATGAGGCAGCCCATCAGGTCGACAATGCCGGCCATGCACAAGACGCTCGCAGCTAGCAGCTGGCAAGGATCCAAAGCCACCTCCCTCAGCCTGCATCTGGACAAACTTCGCCTCTGTCTTCGGTGAGCCCTGCGGCCGATGCTGCCCAATCAGCCCTCGACCCATGCCGCGGATGCCTACGGACGAGGCGGCTGATACGAACCGCCATGCATATGTTTGCTGGACGCGCCGATAGCCTTGTCGGTTTGCCTTATGCAGGAGCCGTGTATGGCGTGTGCGGTGCGCGCCCGGCTGCAGCGACGATTGGTTGCCGACCGTGAGCTGCATGTCAGGTGGAAGATCGTCGCGGAGACTATTGATCCTCAGGCGGGCGCTCTAATGTCGCGCGCCTCACTTGCAGAGGCACATTGTCGAGCAATACTCGGTACAGCCGCACAGCCCCAATCGTCATCTGTCTCAGACGTAAGCAGGTGGCTATACGGCAGTTTGTCGTCATGGTCGACATACGAGTAATGGTGATTTTAAGCTTCTGTCGAGAATAGATGCTTCCACTGTGCTCATCTCTGCCTCGCACCCTCTCCAGCCTGGGCGAGTAGCCCTCCTGCAACTCTCCAGCTTCGTAGATTCTGCAGGGAGGAAGCACCATGTCGTTCTCCATCTCGTTCGGCGACGCCTATCTGATGGGCAAGCTGGCCTGCAAGCTGGGCCAGGCGTTCACCAAAGGCAGGAAATCCGCCCCGGCCGAGTTTCGCGAAGTCGGGAGCCAGCTGTACTCGCTGAGCGCCGCTCTGAATGCCTTCTCGAGCGCCCGGGAGTCGAGCACCAATGCGCCTCTGATACTCGACCAGTCCAAGCTGCCCAAGAACATCCCGTCGCATTTCGCCGAGAACCAAGACATCATCCTCGGCATGCTGCAGAGCTGCAAGGAGACGTTGAACCACCTCGAAGCCATCGTCAACAAGTACAGCGTAATGTCGACGTCCACCGACGCGAGCCAGCCGCGGTTGAAGCGCTGGACCAAGGAGCTCAAGTCGGACTGGAGGAAGATATCATGGACGACCGAGGGCGATGATCTCAACGTCCTGAAGGGGAACCTGACCATTCAGACTAACAGCCTGAATCTCATCCTCAGCGTGGTCATCAAGTAATACAGATCCCACTCAACGCAGCTGCTTGCAAGTCCACTAACCCCAGCCAGCTCCCAGGCAGATCGCTTACAGACCGACATGGACCATATTTCGACAATGCTGGGCGACATACACGAGTGGTTCTTGGACAACTTGCAGGGCAAACCACCTGGAGGGCCAGGCGCTCCCACATCTGGAGTTGCCAATGCTCCTACATTCGGGACTGCGAACGCTCCCACGTTTGGCATGGCATCGGCGGCAACATTCGGAGCCGCGTCCGGCCCGTCGGGTGGCGCGCCTGCGGACAACCCCGGGGCTCCGTCCGCAGTCCTCCACTTCGAGCTCCACGAGCAGCACGGGCAGGGCACCAAGGAGATATGCCCCCGTGTGATGCTGAGCCAAAAGATCTCGGGGGCATACTACAGCGCGTCCCTGCGCAGCAACCAACTCTTCAGCTGCGGTTGTGATTCAGGCCTGGACGCCCACCGATCTGCGGTGGATGCCTATGCCCGTACGTTTCTCCTCTTCGAAACGTCGTGGATGGTGAGGCTAACCGCTGCTCAAGTGTCGCCACTAAGCTTTGCTGCGAGAATCTCCGGCGAGGAGCGATCGTGGCTCCTGTACAAGGTGGCCAACCGAGTGACGGACCAACTCACGTCCCTGGTTGTCAAGGGCGTGCCACCAGCAGGTCAGTACACTGTTGCCAAACTCCATGGAACTCGGTGACTCACGACGGTATCGTCTAGTAATGTACGACTTTGAAGAATTACTGGTGCATGGCCTCAGCGTCCTCCAAACCAGACAGATGCTGCGGCGCAGCATGAGCACAATGCTCGCGCACGCTTCGGACATGGATTCCGATAGCCCGAAAGCGAACGTACTGAACATTGTCAGGTAACTGAACGATGCCCCATTTTCTGAGTTCACGTTATAACGCGCTGGCAGCAATGCAACTACCTTGCACCGATCCATCACGGCCGTCAAGTTCATATCCGGCAACGTCAACTACACCCGGGATAACGTCGACTTCATCCAGATGCTCCACTACAAGTCAATCGACCTTGGCCGCATCCTGGACGAAGCCGTGTTGCCGCAGAGCGCCTTTGAAGAGAGCCGAGAGGCCGAGATAGTGGTCACCTACGGAAAGCAGGATCTGAATGCCCCAGCAGACGGCATCGTGCGGAGCATACTTCACCGTCAGTTTTGCAGCGTCTGTGCCTACCCGTCGTTGCGCTTGATGCTGAAACATGCAACAGTAACGTTGAGCTCGCAGCTGCGGTACAAGGAGGGATCACAGACCGTGCATATCAAGAACATTGGGTGCACGGCGTACGACTCCAGCGAGACTGCGCGGCCTACCGCGCTCGCAACCGTTGCATTCGATTTTCCGTCGGTGGAAGGTACATCGCTTCTCGCAGTGGCAGACCACAGTGTCATAACTGACCATCTGAATCGCAGCTGCCGACCAGTTTCACAAAGAAGTGGAGGCGATTCGGATGGACCTCTATGTGATATACTTTGAGTATCCGCGAGCAGACGAAAAGGCCCTCATCAAGCTGTGAGTTGCCAACCAGAGCTTGGCTGGCAACGAAGAAGAAGCGAGGAATTCTGATACCGTTTTTAGGCAGGCTCAAGACGTGCACACGGAGCGGATGCATATCTGCGATGCCGACATCACCATCCTCCAGAACACAAAAACGCAGCGCTTCCGGCTCGTCGTGCGAAGCAAGAACGGCTACTCCGTCCTCAGCCAAGAGCGTATGACTGACGGGCCCCCCCCGCGCATCTCGTAGAAGCTGACGAGTTCGCAGTGACGAGGGACTTTTTCCAAACGCTGGCCGTCTGGAACCGTCCGGACTACAACACCGAGTCGTTTGAGGTTTACATGGACGCGTCCGGCAGGAGAGTCGTCGCGAGGTGTAGCCAGGGGTTCAACCACCTGGTGTTTTCCGATAGCAAGAGTGAGTCCCGCAAGCCCGCAACCGAAGCATGCTGTTGCTCCATGAGAACCGTCGTTGACGCTGGATTAACCAAATGCAGTCGAGCAAGTGTTTACCATGGGTCTCGCGGCGGTTGGAGGGCCGTCGGAGAGATACCTGACGGACGGATCGCAGCACGAACCCATGGAGGGCGTAGTCCAAAGCTGAGGCCGCGCTTCACGGTTTGCGCTGGAGCCAGTTCAACGGTATAAGAGCGCTGGATGAAGGTGCATCTGCAGCTGGGTCTACTAAGTTGATGCCGTCGTGTCGACGCGGCCAGCGGAGGAATTGGCGGAGATGCGGAGAGTGGCGTCCGGGGTCTTGATGAACCCGGGGCCGGCATCTGACAGAAGTCGACTCTGAATGATAGGCGGTTTCCTGTCACGTGGCATAGGATGGCTCTGCGCTGGTGAGCGACGACGGAGCTCTCGGCATAATAATCGTGGCTTCGGGGCCCTCAAAAATGGACCCCAGGCGGCGCCCCTCACTCGGCCACTCCATCACCCGCTCATGACTCCGACTCCGAGGCGACTGTCTGTGCTGTTCCCTATAATATAACCCTCGGGGCGCGCACCCTCACCCCTCCTCTCCTCTCCGCACATCCATGCCCCGACATCTCGCCAATGTCGACCGCGGAGATGACACTGGATTCGCGCCAGCAGCCCCTCGCGGCCACCAACGGCGTCGCAAAGACGGCCGCGACGCCGACCTCGGCTGCGCCCCGCGCACCCCGCGCCCTGCCTGAGATATGCTACACGCTGCGCCGCAAGGTGCTCGGCTTCCTCGAGACGCAGACGGACGACGCGGTGCTCCGAAGCACGCAGGCGCGCGCGCGCGAGTCCATGGGCGTCATTGAAGAGGCGCTGCGGAGATACCGGTGCGTTGCCACGACTGCGCCGCGCGCATGCGACCGCGCAAGAGGGCACCCGGCTGACAGGCTGCACGCGAGACACACAGACCCGAGGAGCTCTCCCTGTCGTACAACGGCGGTAAGGACTGCCTCGTCCTGCTGATACTGATCCTGGCCTGCCTGCCAGCCACGACGGCGTCGTCGCACCAACCGACCGGCAATGCCGACGGCTCGGAAGCGCAGACAGATGCCCCCCTGTCCCTGATCGAGCCTCTCCAAGCCATATACATCGCGCCGCCCGACCCGTTTCCCGAGGTCGAGGACTTTGTCACCATCTCCGCCGCGCAGTACCACCTAGACCTGACGCGGTACACCTTGCCCATGCGCCACGCGCTCGAGGCATACCAGGGGGACCGGCCGCTCGTCAAAGCCATCTTCATGGGAACGAGAAGGACAGACCCGCACAGCGAGTTCTTGACGTTATTCAGCCCTACGGACGGGGACTGGCCGGAATTAATGCGCGTGAATCCGGTATTGGACTGGCACTACCCGGATATCTGGGCTGTGAGTGCTCTCTGCCGCCGTTTTACTCCTTTGTTTATACAGAGGATATGCACCGGACACCGCAGAGAACTGGAAGGCGTTGCTGACACAAACAGTTCATCCGGCACCTCGAAATCCCCTTCTGCAGCTTGTACAACCGGGGATTCACGTCGCTCGGCGGCACGAAGAACACCCGCCCAAACCCGGCCCTGGCGCTCGGCAGCGACGAGAAGTCGTTCCGGCCGGCATACGAGTTGGTGCGCGACGACGAGGAGCGCCTGGGCCGGGACCGGTAGGGCAGCGATGAACGAGCCTTTCACGATACAGAGACTACGAGGTAAGGGACGGAAGGGCAATCCCAGCTTTTGTCAAGCGAAGAAATTTTGCGAATTTCAGAGGTGTAGCAAGACCTGAAGGGCGCGGGATCATTTTCCCTGCCGCTTTAGAAGATAGAGCATAGAGTACTACGGCGTTACAAGCGATCAGGATATACAAGCAGGACGGATTTCACTCGGAACCACTCTGTGCGACTCTCTGTGGCGGTATCGGTGGAGGGAACTGTCTTGATGCACAGTCGGCGCAAAATACTGCTCTCCAAGTGGGCGGGATGTGACCTGGAAATCCGGGGTTTGATGCGCTGAAATGGGGTGGGCCTTCTTGGCTTGCCGTTCCCGTACCTTGGCAGAGCTTAGGTAAATTCCCAGCCGCGGGCCCCGACTCGGATCAGAGCCTCGGCTCGTGATTGCACCACCTCGACCACTCTCCCGCTAACCGTGCGAGGGGACCGTCGAACCCAGCCCGACTCAACCTCATCCGTCCTGCACACCATCATGTGGTAGCGACCTGTCGTCCGCCGTACCAGCGCCTCCCCTCCCGACACCGACAGTCGCATCCTCGCCTGCCAATCGCCCCCGGCTCCGATGCCGCACCGACCGACGAGATGACCGACTCGAGCTTCATCCAGGCCCAACAGCGCGTCGCCGCGCGCCGCCAGGCTCGCGAAGTTCAGGCCGCCGCCCACCTCGCCGCCCAGCGCGAGGCCTCCCGCGCCCACGCCCAGCTCCAGCGGCTGCCCTTCCCCCTGGGCAGGCTCGCCGTCTCCCCGATATGGGGCGCCGCGGCGTCGCGCGAGGGCACGCGGCCGGCGTTCCGCGTGTCGCAGATCGACGCCGAGCTGCTCGACGAGGAGCTGGTCGAGCTGCTCAAGGGCCAGGTCGGCGACGCGCTCAAGTACTTCGCCGGCGGCCACCTGCAGGACGACTGGTCGGCCGAGATCATGCTGGCGCTGCGGGCCATCCTCTTCAAGCTCACCATCTGGGACCACGATGCGACGTACGGCGCGGCGCTGCAGAACCTCAAGTACACGGACGCCAGGAAGGACGGGCCCGTGCTCACGGCTCCGTCTAGGGCGCAAAAGTCTCTATACGGTCTGGTGACCGTCTTTGGGAAATACGCGTGGACGAGGTGGGAGGACTGGCTGCTCGAGCAGGACGACGGCTACGACCAGCCGAGCCCCCGGATCCGACTGCTCTCGCGCCTGACCGCCAGGCTGTCCACGGTGCACTCGGCGGCGGCGTTTGCGTCGTTCCTCGTGTTTCTCCTGCACGGGCGCTACCGGACGCTCCTCGACAGGATACTGCGGATGCGCCTCGCGCCGCCGACTAGCCAGGTCAGCCGCGAGGTCTCGTTCGAGTACCTCAACCGCCAGCTCGTCTGGCACGCCTTCACCGAGTTCCTGCTCTTCGTGCTGCCCCTCATCGGCATCAACCGGTGGCGTCGCTGGCTCAGCCGGACGTGGCGCAAGACCAAGGAGATTATCCACACGGGGGCAGGCGACGGCGGCGCGGCGAGGGGCGAATACGCGTTCCTGCCCGAGCGGACGTGCGCCATCTGCTACCAGGACCAAAACGACGCCGCGACGACGGAGACGGAGATCCTGGCGGCCGCGGCGTCGAGCGGCGTCGTCGGCTCGGCGCAGACGGACGTGACGAACCCGTACGAGACGATCCCGTGCGGGTGCATCTACTGCTTCGTCTGCCTCGCGACGCGGCTGGAGCGCGAAGAGGGCGAGGGCTGGACGTGCCTGCGGTGTGGCGAGCACGTCAAGGAGTGCAAGCCCTGGAGCGGCGACGTGCTGGAGCCGGCGACGCCCAAGTCGAGCTCGGCGAAGATGGTGGCCTTTACGGACGACGTCACGGGCGGGCTGCTGGAGGAGGAGGTGCCTCGGCGGCCGGAGCTGGACTCGGATGAAGAGTCTGGCTGAGACTGATGCACCAGGAGAGCGACAGCGGCGAATGCGTGGCGGACTGCATGACGACGGGATGACCAGCAGGCGGCGTTGCATGTACATAGAACAGGCTGGGCACTCCCGGGACAGGGAGGCACCAAGTTTTGCTAGATCAGAATGCGAAGTACGAGTACTCCGTTCGAGTTTCAATGACACTTGCAAGAAATCGCCCTACCCCTGAGCTTTCATCCGCGACGCAATGTCGTCCCACTCTGGGGCACCGGAGTCTTTCGATGCCGCGATCTCTAGCGCGATCCACCGCACCGGTACCGCCTGCAGGTCCGGCGGCTCGCGCGTCATTCTGCCGATAAGATTGGATGAAGTGACGAGCCTCGGAGAGCTCGAGCTCCCGAACCCGGACCTCCCTTGCGAGCCTGACCTGCCCCAACAGCACTCCAGGACAACCCAGACCTGCCATCTCCACGGCACGGGACACGAACCACCACCCCGGATGTAGCCACGTATCCCGCATCTCCATCGAAGCCGCCACGCAAACACAGCTCTCCGACCCGCGCTGCGCTCGACTGACCGCCCCCGCGTCTCCCGGTGCGAGTCTCCCGGTGCGTCGTCGCGTCGCAGGGGGAGCAGCGCCCGCCGGCCACATGTCGAGCTTCTTCCAGTTCACGCAGGGCAGCGAGTCGCGCGTGCGGGCGACCGACTCGTCGCCGCTGCTGGGCCGCTTCCGCGCCGTGCCGCCGCGCCCGGGGCTGGGGCTGGGCCACCGCCGGCATAGTCAGCTGGGGCTGCTCGCCGACCGGCTCGGCGGCGGACGCGGCAGCGTGCACGTCGGGTACGGGGCGCTGGTCGCCGCGGAGCTCCTGGCCGACGACGACGACGGCCAGGCGGTCGACGACGGCGGCGACGGGAGCTCGCCGTGGCAGCGGCTGTGGCAGGGGTGGGTGCTCGACCTGTGGGTGGACCCGCGGCAGACGGCCGTCAAGCGGGTGGTGGACAGGTGGTGGAGTCGGTATGGGCTGTTGGTGTTTCTGCCTGCCCTGTTGGTACGTTGGAGCGCGCGGCGTATGTGAGATGCCGCGGGACGACATGGCACTGACATACATACCCCAAGGCGGTTGCGTGGTGCGCCATACCCTTCCCGCAGTACTCGTTGCCGGACGACGATCCCGACGGAGACGCGGAAGACGGACACAAGACGCCGGGCCACGGCTCGGCGCGCGTGCAGGTCAACTTTTGGTTCTTCCTGTTTGTCTACTACGGCTTCTACAACCTCACGGCCCTGATATGGATCACAAAGGTGTTTAACCTTTACCGGCTGAACTGGTGAGTCGCCGATGGCGTGGAACGTGCGGGTGACCCACGCCTCGACTAACACCAGCGTCAACTCAGGTGGCCGCAGTCTCTGGGCTTCCCTCTCACGGTGTCGCTCATCGCCGTCCTGTCCATGGCCGTCCCCATCCCGGTCTACTTCACCCCGGAGACGCACTTCCTCACCAACCACAACACGTCGTGGATCTCGTGGACCTTCATCATCATGGCCATGCCCGTCGCCATCGCCTTCATGATCCTCATGACCAACGAGCGGCACATTGGCCTGCGCCACTCGCTGTCCGAGACCCAACGCATCTTCACCACGTCGTGGTGGACGGGCGAGCCCGACACCCTTCCCAGGCGAGATCGGCGGCGGCGAAACGCGCCCTGCGACGCCCTGGAGCCCGACATGATGCACGTCGCACCGCTGGCGCGGCCGCAGGGCGTCGCCATGAGGCGTAGGTGGCTTCCCGCGAGCTTCGTCCGGTTCCTGTGGTTCTGCGTGGCGCTGTTTGTGGGACTCATGGCTTATGTCATTGGGGAGGCGTACGCCGAGATCTATCTCCGCACGCTTCCGCACAACAACTTGGAGACGGTCGTGTATGTGTACGGCTGGGTCGTGACGGTGCACCTGCTGGACGCCCTGACGGGCTGGGTGCTGGGCATCCGCGAGGGCGAACGGGTCGGGAGCTACCCGCTGAGCTGGGTCTTTAAGCTGTACGCCGCCACCGCAACGTGCATGCGCTCTGTGATTGTTGGAGCCCCTGAGCTGACATTGACGTCTCAGGTATTTCATGTTGACCTACCAGACGTACGTCCGCGCCCTGTACGCCCGACTGCGCTCGCCCTCGCAGTTCATCATCCTCCAGATCCTGTCGTCGACGAGCCTGGTGGTCCTCACGCCCATCATGATGACGCGCTCCTTCCACAAGGTGCTCACCGTGCTGGGCCTTAACGCGCAGAGCTACGGCTCGTACCAGAAGCTGCAGACGCGCAACATCTTCATCCGCTTCCTCGCCGAGAACGCGTCCATGGCGGCCTTCCTGGGCAGCATCACGGTGCTGCACTTTGGCGCCAACAAGAACATGTACCCGTACTTTGCCTTTGACGACACGACGGGGCCGACGTACACGTTCCGGCTGACGCTCAACGCCTCGGCGGTGACGTGGGCGTGCGAGCTGGTGGCCAGCCTGGCCGTCCGGGGCCTCGTCCGCGTCTGCTTCGGCGTCGACGTCGGGCTCGAGGGCAAGCTGGACATGGCCGTGTGGCCGGAGCTGCTGCCGGCGTGCGTGACCGTCATGCTGCACGTGCTGCAGAACATGCTCTTTTCCATCATACGGCTGCAGTTTCACCAATGACGGCCGGCGCCCCTGTGCGACCAAGGGGGCCGGCGTGCGCTTGCGATACACTTAATGCATAGACTGGCTCTTGTTCTGCCTTGCGACAGACCGATACCCCATCCTTGTTGTTTTCATGAGAGCGTGTATTTGGCATTGGGCACTGGATACCTATTTCTTTCTCGGGCATTCTCGATAATAGAACCTCCTTGCGTCTGTTGCTTTCGGCGTGCCCTCCCTGCGTCTCAGTAGAGCCCGTGACACCCGAGTGCCTCTTCACCGACCTACCCAACTCTAACGGCAGCACGCAACGACCTACATGCGAGCCCCCACCCGCTGTCGTCCCCCGCGCCCCCAGACCACGGACAACGACACAACGGTCCGCGGGGGAGCCAATGGCCGCGTGCGACGTCGTCCCCGAGCCCACGAACTGCGAGACAAAAAGCTTGGCCCCAGCCCAAGTCGCACGCCGCATGGTGGCCGGTATCACAGCGCCGCCGCCCGAGGGCCGACCCGTGAACCCGGTTGGACGCGGGGGGCCGGCCGGTCGGTCGGTGAGGCCAGCGGGACGAAGCAGGGCGTGTCGATCCGGAGCGCGCAATGTCGTGGCACGAACGGCTTGTCTGTGGGGGAGGGAAGAGACAACGAAAGAGCGGTGGGGATGCGAGCTTGCGGGAAGAAGCAGGTGTCGGTGTTGGTTGGTGCTGGTATTGGTGTTGCACGAGAGGAGAAGCGCCTGGTGTTGGAGACGAACGGGGGCTCGGGATGCTGCCCTGGATGGGAGAGGCCCGGGACTCGGGACGTGACGGGAGGAACCTGTGCCGGCTCGGGAGATACAGCGTGCCTGAGCCACACGCTACTCGAACCCCGGGGCGGATGGTTTATAGTTTATACATGCTGTGCTTCGCATGCGCGCCTCGAGGACGGCATGCCGCACGCCGGCACATCGACCCGGCACGTCCTGGGCGCGCACGCAACCTGAGCGAATTGCGACTCGCGCCATGGATGCAGGCCGACCGCCCTGCCTGCGAAGCGGCTAAGCCTTGTCCCAATGTGACTCATCTCGACGTCTTACACCGAGCGGCGGAGGTCCCGCCGTATCTATGCCGGCCAAGAGCCGTCGACGTAGAGTGGTGTGGCCCGAAGCATTTCGGTCGCCCGTGAAGCGCTCATCTCCCAAGGATGCAGTCCGCAACTAGCCCCTCCTCATCAGGGTGCCTCGTCGGAAGACCCAGGCTGTTGGTGCGCTGTAGCACCCCGTGCTCTGTACGACGAGCCGACGGCCACGGCGGGGACACGCCGAGTCGGCGCCGAAAAGCGCACCTCGGGAATTCCTCTGTTAGTCCAGCGCCTGAAGTTGCGACGAACGTGGCTTGTCGGCTGGGCCCGCGGGCGCATTCAACAGACCAGCAGCACGTAGCAAATACCCGGCGGCGTCGACCCGCCGATGGTGCTCTCAAACCCGGCATCGACCACGCGACGTTTCCCTCTGTCGCGAATCACGCCTGATCTGCCGCCGTGGACCAAGCGCCAGGACAGGCCGGGACCTGACGCCCAGGCAATTGGCTCGTCCGTGGCTTGCCTCTCACGCCATCATATGTGCGCGAGAACGCGCGACATGGCCTGCTCCACCGCGCGCGAGCGTGGGAAGAAAAAAAAA
>JALHCA010000062.1:0-20750 GCA_024340505.1 Tolypocladium nubicola | reverse complement strand
GCCTGCCGGCCGCCTGCCTGACGCGCCGCGAGAGGCGCGCCCAGACGCAGCCGGGGCGGGCGCCGCACCCGCTCAGGGGCGCGCCGTCGAGGAGCTCGGCGACGGAGCGCTCCCTCGCGACGATGAGGGCGTCGAGCTCGTGCGCGCGCGCGCGCAGGAGGCCGAGCGCCTGGAGCTGCGCCTGGACCTCGTCGTCCGTGTCGGGCAGCGGTGTGGGGACGAAGCCGTCGGCGCCTTCGCCCTCGGCCGGGAAGCCGATCTCGCCGGCCGCGTCTGGTGGAGCGTCAGTACCGCGGCATCGCGGAACGGGAGAGGTGAGCGGCGTACCGTAGACGGCCGGCCTCGCCCACGCCGCCGGCAGCAGCAGCAGCGCCGCCGCCGCGCCGTACAGCCCGCCGCGACGCATCGTCGGGACCGCGGTGCGCTCGGCTCGACGCTCAGCCGTTCGTCGTCCCCCAGGAGGTGAAATATAGTGGATCGAGAGCAGTTCGTAGATAGACGTCAGCCAGTGGCTCGCGTGGGCTTCGCTTCACACCCCGCGGTGGAATCGCGAGAAGGGGACGAGGACGAGAGACGCACGCGGCGAGGAGAGGCTGGCTGCCTGGGCCAGTTATGCGCACGCCTCGCCCGGCCGCGCGTGAGCCCGGCGGGCCCCTCGCCGCCTTCTAGAAGCACGGAACGAGGCGCCCAGAGGACGACGCACCGTTCGAGGGAGCCGGGTGGACCGCGGCGCCCCCTTTCGACTCGAGAGCCTGGGGCCCGGCCAATGGGCGTCGACGAGCTGACGAGGCCTGCGGCCAAGCCTCGTTTGGGCGTCTCCCTCGAGGGCCGCGGAAGGGTCCGCGCACGGGCGCTCGGCGCTGTCGGCTCGTACGAGTACTCGTAAACGTCCGGTTGGTTGGCTCCTCTGCGCGAGGTGCGTCATCGCCTTGGGTTCGTCGAGAGATGCCACCATCGTGCCTGTGCAGCGGCCGCGGCCGCCGGCCCCACCCACCCCGGCTCGGGCCTCGGACGCCCCGAACTAGCACCAGCACCGGGTCGAGTTCCCTGCCAAGCCTGCCAACCTCCGTCGTGTTTCGGGCGTCCGCGTCGCAATGCCAATTGCCGAGAGGGTGGCGCTTTTCGGCAGTCGTCCCGATAGGGGCCACCCGCGGCACACGGACTCGCGCATTCTGTGTGCGCTTCTACGCTGGAATTCCCCATCTCTGTAAACACGGTCCGCGTGATCCCCGAGGAGCAGCGTTCCGGTGAAACAAAGGCAAGAGGGCAATGTGGATTGCTACCCGCCATGTACTGCTTATAGCCACTTTTGAGTCCAGGACGAATCTTCAAAGCTCCCGTACCGTCTCGTAAAGACACCTGGTCCTGGCTGTTCCCTGGACCTGACGCGTCGCCGCCGACTCCCAGACAAGCAAACCCATACACATACATAAGATCATGTACTCCGCGGGACCGTCAGTCCAGGAACTCGCTCAGGATCTGCACCCGCGTCCTCGCCACGTCCGAGTCCTCGCCGGTCAGCCGCATAATCTGAATCATCCGCGCTGTCGTCCCGTCAGCATCACGCATCGCGCATCGCTCGCAGGCACCGGCGCCGCTTACTGATATCGGACCTCGCCCGGACAAACACCGGATCTCGCGTGAGCATCTCCCTCTCCTCGGGCACCTTGGCCGCCTCGCGGAGCACGTTGCCGATGCACAGCGCCTCGAGAAACGCCCGGTGGTTGAAGACCCACCACACGCGCGCCTCCGCCTCGAGCAGCGTGTAGAACAGGAAGAAGGCGCTGATGGCGTCGTGCGCCGCCTCGAGCGTCCCCCGGATGTTGACGGGCACGTCGACGCTCTCCGACGCGTGCACCAGCATGAGGTTGTGGAAGTAGTTGCTCGTCAGGAACAGCGTCTGCCGGATGACGCGCTCGTTGGTCGCCGCCTGCCGCGTGAGCGTGTACGCGTCCCACGACCGAAAGATGTCGGGGAACGAGCGGTACACGACCCGGAAGTCGGAGACCAGCTTCGACTTGTGCCGCGCCGTGGAGCAGATGGGCATGTCCAGCGACCGCGGCGAGCATATCGTCTCCTGCACCAGGTTGGCCAGCCTCCAGGAGCCGCGGATGTAGGCCGTGTCCGTCGGGTCGCTGCTGGCGATGGAGGAGCGGTCGTCGAGCAGGTCGTCGACGGACACGTCCGTGTGCGTCGCCGAGGGCGGGAGGGACAGCAGGACCGTGAGGAACGTGTCCTGCAGCAGCACGGCCTGCCACACCTTGCGCCTCTGCTGCTTCTCAAAGGGGCTGGCGTTGGGCGTCACTGGGGGAACGCACCGTCAGTCTTCTCGGCCGGTGGGGGGAGGGGAGGGGAGGGGAGGAGCCGTGCATACCGACATTGGGATCCCGATGCAGGCCCATGGCATAGGCCTGCCGAATCAGGATGCCGGCAAAGGCCCAGCCGTCGGAGGCGTGGTTGTCGTTGATGAGGAAGTAGGTCATGAGCACCATGGCCTGGATCGAGCTGAGGGACGCGCTGCTCATGTAAGACGACATGCGGAGGGCCTGGTTGCTGGCCGAGGCGTAAAACTCGGCCGTCTGCTTGCGCTCCTTGGGCGTCGTCGACGCAACGAACTGGGTGCCGAGCGCCAGCATGACGAAGATCAGGCCGACAAAGGCGGCATCCGTCTCGCTGCTCGCCGGGGCAGCCATGCGCCAGAAATGCTCGTAGTCGGCGTAAAAGGTCTGCCGGTGGATCATGGGGTACACGGGGTCGACGCACTCAAAGTAGCGGGCGATGAGGATGTCCGCCTGGAGCTTCTCGGGCAGCACCGAGATGACCTCGGGGAGGCCGCCCTCGCAGGTCCAGTAGTTTGCAAAGGGGTGCTCCGACCCGATGCCGAAGACGTTGCTCGCCGTCGTGACCGAGTAGGGAACATGGGACAGCAGTCCGATGGAGAGGGCCACGGCGCCGCGGGAGGCGCCGTCGTGGTCGTTGATGGCACCCCTGTCGGCGATGTTGGGGACGGCCGACTGGCCGAACTTGGGAGTCCTCTTCTTGGGCGGGCCGGTCATGCGCCGGCCGCTGGCCATCTGCCTCGTCGTCTCCCTGCGAAGACGGTCAGGACGGGGACCGGGACGGGTGAGGCGCTGCGCGTCTGCGCCTGCGCCTGCGCCTGCGACTGCGACTGCGGCTGCTTACTCGAGGAGATCTGCCACGCGCGCATACCCGCACTCGGTCTGCCGCTTGATGCCTGCACGGGATCGTCAGCGCTGGGGCCTGCGCGGCGGGAGATGGGAGACTCGCATGCGAGGCAATGGGGCCTCCCTCTGTCGCACTGGGATGCGCGGCGTCAGTCGAGTTCTGGCATGCGGCACGATGCTGCACGACGCGGCCTGGCGTCATGCCGTGGCAGACGTCACGTCGACATGGCGCGCAGCATGTCGGGTCACGCACGCACCTTGGTCTTCCTCTCGACGCACTCGTGGCACGACAGCGTCGGCTTGTTGCGCCTCTGGCGCTTCCGGGGGGGCCTGTCGGCGTCGGCGTCGGCGTCTGCGTCGGCGTCTGCGGACGGGTCTGCGCCGCGCTCGTAATCGCGCGCGCGCCCGGTGCCATCACGGCCGCGACCGGGCGAGGCGAGGGTGGCCGCGGCGAAGGTGGCCGCGGTGAGCGTGGGCGAGGGGATCGCGCTGGGCTCGGGCGAGTTTGGTGTGAGGCTGCGCGGGGCTGCGACTCCGAGGTGCTGCCGCCGCCGCTGCGGATGCGACCCGTCCATAGGCAGTGGGCGAGGCTCGCGCCGCGCCTCCAGACGCGCCAACGGCAATGGAAGCGACTCGTCCGCCATGCGCCGGGAATAATCGCTGTCAGGGCGGCGGTGATGGCGTTGCGCGCTGGGAATAACGGGGGAGACGGGCGAGCAGTCGGTTGGGCCTGGGGGGAGGACGGGGAGAAATGGGAATAAGACGACGGGGATGGAGCCTGGAATACCTACCTACGAAGGCGGGGGCCCGCCAACACGCTAATACCTCATAGGTACTATTGCCTGTCGGAGCTGTATCTGCAGCCACCGCGGCAACCTCCAGAGGCTGGACGAGGCTGGATCAGAGGCTGCATCCGCTGGATTCAGGCTGGATTCAGAAGAGGCGCGCTAGCCCCGCCTGACGTCCAGCCCGTCAGCCCACCACCTGCGACCGGCTGCACCTCTGCGCTGCCCCGACGCAGGCCGCTGTCGACATCAAGCGGAGTACTCGTGTTGCGTGCTCCGTACTCGTGCGGGCGCTGGACTGTGCCTCTGCGGGACTCGATGCCTGCGGGATTAAGGATTAAGGTTGCCGTTACAGGTGGCGGCCCGCCCAGCCGCTGCGCTCGGCTCGCTCCGTCTCCCTCTGGCTTTGCTCGTCCCATTCTACGCAACGCGTCAGTCGGGCTTGGCGCATCTCGTCTCTCCTCTGACACCTCGACGCCCACTCGGAATACCTCGTGACCCATTATTTCTTCTTCTGTGGCGATCGAGGGCCTCGGGATTGAGGTGCATCTTCAAAGACGCAACCACTCGCGGTGTACTCGTAAGCAACCTCCGTCATGAATCATCGCCTTCCGCTGCCCGCAGTGGGGCACCACTACCTGTAACCACCTCACCTCATCCCCGGCCTCGCCGTGAGGCTCCCGAGTCCTCACCAGCACCCTCACCCTCATGACGCCCCCCAACGTCGCCTCCCAGCGCACGAGTCAGATCTGCAAGCACCTTCACCACGCCATGGGCAGCCCCGTGTCGGCCGACGCCCCCTGGCGCGCCGCGTTCCTCTCGCACGTCGAGCAGATGGACTCTCCCACCTTTGTCCTCGCCACGCTCCATCCCTCCGACCCTCGCCTACCGTCCGCGCCCCGGGCCCGCACCGTCGTCTTCCGTGGCATGTGGGCCTCCCTGCCCGCCAACCCCAAGAACCCAGCCGCGCTCAACCCGGACGTCTACCGGACCCATCTGCCGACCATCACCACCGACGCCCGCATGGACAAGTCCCGGGAACTGTCCGCGGCCGCTTCCGGGGCCGGCGGCCCGCAGTCCGGCGGTGGCGGGCCCGTCGAGGGCGTCTTCTGGGCCGCCGAGGCCAGGACCCAGTGGCGCCTCCGCGGCAGAGCCTACGTGATCGGCCCGGACATCGACTCCCCCGCCGCCGCGCCGGTGAGGGATGCCCTGGCACCGTACATGCGGGGCACCGCCGCCGCCGCCGCCGCCGCCTCCTGGAGCTGGGCCCGGGAGCTCACGGCGCACTTTGGCAACCTGAGCCCCCTGATGCGAGGCACGTTCCGGAACCCGCCGCCGGGAACGCCCCTGAGCCGCGCGCCGGGGCCGGGGCTTGGCCTGGGGCAACAGGTCGACGACGTCGAGGACGAGGTCGCGAGGCGCAACTTCCGCGTCGTGGTGATTGTGCCCGACGAGGTGGACAGGGTGGACTTGTCGGACCCGGAGAGGAGCCAGAGGTGGAACTACAAGTTTGTCGGGACGGCCAACGCGGGAGAGTGGGCTGTGACGGAGCTGTGGCCGTGAAGCGAGGCCACGCCCGGCCACATATCAACCAACAACTCCGACGACTTGCCTCTTTAGCCAGTCGCATCGAGCCTGCTGCTCTGCCGGCGGTTTCTTCATCGTCTGCCGACTGTCAGCCACTGCTGCCCGTCATGCTTGTCAAGTGGGCGGTGCGGTGAGCTCGCGCTGACATGTTTTGCCGCGGACTCGTTCATCCTTGAATGAGTAATTGAATGATAGCTTCAATTCAAGCATCTGTACAGCAAAGCAGGTCTTCCGCTGAACTCAATGGGTCCCTCTTTTATGTTCTCATCCGTGCGTGCGTACAGCAGGGTACTCGCCATGGCATGCATGCATACCTACCTGCACGGATAAAAATGCAGCCACATTCGCGTAGGAATAACCAACCAACCAACTCCAACACGCACTCTTACTTCTGCAGTCTCCAGGTCCAAACCATCGGCCAACTTGACTCTCCTCCGTCTCCAGGTGACAGGTGCCATGGCCATGGCGGCGGCGTCGACACTGCAGGTCAGCGCCGCCGGCTTTTCGGGGACCAAAGAAAAAGCAGTCCAAGATGCAAGACAGACACAGCTGTCCATCGTGGAGGAGTGTGCTGCCACCGGCCGAGAGGCCCCTCCTTACGTGCTCTCCGAACTCATCGGGAAAGGGAGCTTCGGCCGCGTGTACAAGGCCGCTGGGAAGAAGCCGGGGCAGCTCGTCTCCGTCAAGATCATCAGCATCGAAGAAGGGGATAGCCTCTACCCCCGCGAAGCCGATACCTTTCGCGATATCTCGAAAGAGGTCAATGCGCTGAAGCTTCTCAACCAGAGCGGAGCAAGGAACATCAATACCATCATCGACACGCTCCTCGTCGGTCAGTCGGTATGGATGATCACCGAGTATTGTGCCGGTGGCAGCGTCTCTACCCTCATGAGGCCGACGGGGGGCTTGGCTGAGAAGTGGATAATCCCGATTCTGCGGGAAGTTGCCGAGGCTATACATTGGGTCCATGGCCAAGGCATCATTCATCGGGATATCAAGTGCGCCAACGTTCTCATCACCGAGGCTGGAGGCGTTCAGCTCTGCGATTTCGGTGTTGCCGGGATCATCGAGACCAAGGTTGACAAGAGGAGCACCGTTACCGGGACATTGCAGTGGATGGCCCCCGAGCTCTTCGACTCGTCCATCTCGTACGGTATCGAGGTCGATATTTGGGCGTTTGGGTCTATGGCCTACGAGGTCGCTTCCGGCTTTCCGCCAAATGCCGCCAGCCAGATTGGCATGGCCAACTTTGGCTCACACCTCAAGGAGAACTGCCCTCGCCTCGAGGGCGAGCAATACTCATCCCAGCTAAAGGATCTCATTGCCTACTGCTTAGTGCAAGATCCAGCCCAGCGTCCGAGTATCGAGCAAGTACAGAGGCACACTTACATCCTCGACACGGCTCACAGATACCCGACCGCGTTGCTTTCGAACCTCGTCTCTGCCTATAAGCTTTGGGAGGTCCAAGGAGGAACTAGACGCTCCCTGTTCTCCGCCGGCGGTGCCCAGGGACCGACGAATAATTCTCCGCCTTCCATTCTCAACGACGAGTGGGACTTTAGTGCAATGGACCAACATCAACTCGAATTTGACGATTCAAATGCCCGGGCTGTATACGATGCATACGGTCCACGCGTCTATCTCCCCGAGCAGCCACCAAGACCGCAGACTCGGCGCCGACCTCCGAACATCAAGCCCCTCGTTGCTCCGCTCGAGCAAGTCTTTGACCCCAAGGCCACTGCAAACTACGAAGACAACGCCCGTGCTTTCTATGGGAGGCAAGGGCCGCCACCGGCAACCGACCCACCTCTTCCGAGTGATTCGGAGAACTTGACGGCTCGAGAATCGTTGATTGACCTTGACGCCTCACTCGACGGAAAAGACCTGTCCCTCTTTGTAGATTTGGAGACAATCAGGCCTAAACCCAGATCAGTACCAGATGACCTGACCGACTTGGGTCGTCGGACCAGAGATTGGAAATTCCCGACGATGGGAATGGATCCTGCTTCCGCAGCTCTGGATCTGGCACGCCTCCAACCGAATGACGACTTTGTATCCACGACCCAGGCATCTTCTACCAGCGATCAACATGTGGGGCAGAAGGTTGCGGACGCGCTGAAGCGTGCTTCAGCCCTGAGCCTGATCGATCTTGATGCCAGTCTACTCGGCGAAGGAGAAGGCACAACCCGTCCATCTACTGCCGGCTCGGATAGCATATCAACGGGCTCAGAAATGGGGAACACGCCTTTCGGGCTTGAACGACACATTTTTGGGACGGAATCCCTCCCGTCAACCAACAGAGAGCCATCCCTTTTCGTACCAGATGGCATCGGAATCGTATCGGATGGCATCAGAAAACCAACCATGTTCGTACCAGATGGCATCGATGTCAGAAAGCCACCTCTTCATGTGTCGGATGGGAGTCCTGTACTCGGGCAAAGACATCTGGGCAATACGTCCACCGTGCAACGCAACGGTGCACTACAAACAGCCGGAGAGACCCTCCTGATGAGTACAACTCCATGCCGTCCCTGCCACCTCCGCCTTCAACAAACGCGATGCTGGGCACTAGTTCCCCCGAGGAGCTGAAGGGAGAACTGCGTCGCATCATCTCAAGCCTCAGCGAGCATTTTCAGTTTGCGGCCGAATCATTGGAAGGCCTCCCTGTCTGCCGCGGAGAGTAACTCCATAAATACAGTGCAAGTTCACCGCAAATGTGCTCCGTTGTTTGAAATCCGTTTCCAACCCAGGCCGGCCATATTAACTACTTCAAATCAGCAACTAGAAGCAGGAGGTGAGATTGCTTCTTCTCCGTGGTAGCCGCTGGAACCATTCCCTCGCGACGATAGACTCCTTGAGGTGAGTCTCGCACAACGTCGTGTCCTTATACTCGGCCAGTTACCTCGCCAACTGTATCCATGATGATGAGAGACCTGCTGCGTGGGGGTCCGAAGCTAGCAAACACAGTGACGACGTTGGATGGCAAGGAGAGGAAACGTCCTTGGATTTCGCTCATGGCATGCTTCAGTGGTAATCTGAAAAGAGAAGACGGCCAAGGGATTGTTGGAACATCCACTCTTCAAGTCCTTCTACAAGGGTCGTGCCCGGGTTCTGTAAGGAGATACATGCCGCCTACTGGACGATCTGCCTTTAGCCTGAGTCGAAGGAGCGGCAGCCATTCAGTTTCGGCGATATGCCCGCAGCGTAACAGCTGCAAACGCACAACGCGTGCTGCCCTAACATGAAGGCCCTGGGCGATTTCGCTTCGCAGTGGCCTGGCTTGGCGTTGATGCCGATGCGAAGGACTGCCTGCCACCGGTGAATGAGACGGGCAGTCCGCCGCTGAGCCATGTCGGCGAACCCCACGGGCGACCACCTCGCTCTCATCAACTAACTTCCAACCGATTGGCACCAAACACGTACTTCCTCCAGATCACGCAGCCGCCATCTCCAACAACTGTCTATCTTTGCGTTTCCTCGACTTCACAATGGAGGATTCAACCATACACGACACACCACCGCCGCCATCGAGCGTGCGCGAGTTTACATTTTCCGATAGGGACACCGATTCGGAGCTCATGATCCAATGCAACAGAAGTGCTTCGTCATGCATTCGACGGAAACTTACTACTCCCACTCCCCTCAACTGAAAGAGAAATGTCTTTTCTTCTAGAAGTCGTCGGAAACTTCGAGCTGGACGGCTACCCGTCGAGGACTTTACGACTGGGCCGTCGAGCCACTACTACCCATGTTCAGGGACCTGCCGCCGTCTATAGAGGCCGGCGCTTCGTTTCTCGACGAGTACCTTTCCCCCAACACCCTGGTCTATACCTTTGGGGCCGACTCTGGAGAACTGATCGCGGCCCCGTTAGAAAGCAGTCCCAGAAATGACACGGGGTTTCGATTCGGCATCGACTTGCCCGACGAGACCTGCACGGTGTGGTCTTGCTTTCGCCCATCTAAAGTTTGAATCTGTCCTGAGTATGCTTCTCCGACCACTGGCCTGCCTCCATCTCTCACGACCAACAAGGTCTCTTGAAGAGACGGAACCGTCGCATTTGTCAAGCTTTTCTGTCGCGGGGTGACAGGAACAACCTCATGCGCGAGCAGGCGCGTGGCGCTGGCTTATCCCGCTCCCAAACCAGACACGCCGACTTGCCAACGCGAGAAGTGGGCAGCGCAGTTCCAAGACACGGTCCACCAGCTGCACGTCTGGGGCGACGCGAAACCGGACAATGTGTTGATCGACAGTAACAGGTGCTTGGGTCGTGGACTTTGACGGGGGTTATCCTGACGGCTGGGTACCCAAGGGGGTGATAGGGTTGGCGGAGGGCGATCTTGTTGCTCTCAAGAAGATGATGGCGTTTATCAGCGGCCAAACATCCTGAGTTTATGTTCCACACTGGGATTGATAGAAATGCTTCCAACCCCAGTTACGGCATCAGTACATTCTACAATTTGCTCGCCGGCACTGCAGGTGACGCTCATGCCGATCGTCCTACCTCCTTTGGCTCAGGCCTCGAGGTGCTCGCGAAGTTCTGCAACCGCATGGACGGCCGCGCAGACGTGTGAGCCCACATCGCACAAGCCAGACGCTGCTTGAGCGCGCTGCTGAAGCGAGGCTCAATACTCGTACATCGAACAGTCGTGTCGACGAACCTTGCGTGAGAACCTTGGACCGGTCGCCTCTGCGGGTCAACAAGCCAGTTCCCTTGTCATGACGGGTCGGTTGTCCGCTGTCGCCATCCACAATCGGCTGGCAGAGGGCGACGTGGCCCGCCGGTGAGGGCGGCTAAGAGTGGGAACCCTTCCCAATTCGAGGTCCCTCCACGAGGTCCGAGGACTGTTCCCCGCCATTGGCTGCTCTGCTCGTCTCGGTGTGGTGGCGACAGACAACTGGCAGCAACAATGTTTCCAGCTCTCGACACACCGCCGTTGTTGGTCGCGCTGTGGGCATCAGTTTTGTTCACTTGAGCCAACCTCGGAATAGTCGGCAGCAAAGGAGCGACTTCAGTGGCGAGGAAAACAACTCTGGAGCGGCATGGCCAACACCACAGTGACCACACCACCCTGGCAAACCCACCTGGAGGCGCCGCACATACTAGACTCACAAGGGCAAGGCCTGATCTCCGCGCGGATCGGATGGCCTGCTACCCGTCGCGCCAGCCCCGCGTAGCAATTTGGAGGGCTTCAAGCCAGACCACCAGCCCTCGGCGACAGGACCGAAAGAGCCTCGTCCGGCCGCCTGGAGAAGAGGCCCGACGACGAGCATTTCAGACTCGTTGGACACGCAATCTAGGAGCCGTCGCACAAGTATGGGTGCGTACTCGCTACGACGGACTCGGACTGGGAACCTTGTCGCGGCGGGGCCGTGTTGGCGACGTGCCTCCATGAGTCTGGACGTTGGTGCTCGTACTCGCGGTCCGCATGGTAATGAGTCGTCATTTCGCGTAGGTCAACGTGAACCATTCACCGGCGGGTTGTCGCGAGGGTGAGACAGGCGACGGTGCCGTCAGTGTTTCCGGGAGCCATCAGGGCGAGCTCAACCTGACGCCCGGCCGCGTGCATGATGTGGGCTGCCCGTTGGCTTTGTTTTCGCACCACCGCGACCCCTGTGGTTGGACGGCTTCAGCATGACCCTTCTTTGTCTCAAGGTTTTGCGCAGCGTCACGTAGAGCGCGTAGTCGGTACGGAGAAAAGCAAGTAGCCCGCGCGGAGTGTAGTCGACAGCGTGTGCAGTGTAGAAGCCGCTTGCAAGTACTCCGTAGGCTCCAAGTTGGTCCTCGGTACGTGGTCTGGATGTCGGTGAAGCGTTGAAGGCCAACGGTCTGGGCCGGACCAATTGCGGGCAGGCGCGCGGAGAAGCCTCAATTATCTTGGAAACCTGGCTGCTAATGAAACTTTTGACCACAGCAAGGGCACACCGCATCTCCTTTCTTTACGTTCGGATACCACGCCGTATGTACGAGGTACACGGCTTCTTCGGGTGATGTCGTTGGTATCACCGCTCGGAAACATGGTACGAACGTATGAAGTACCCTACTTGCCTTGCTTGCCTTCTACTTCGCGCGCCAAGAAACGCCGGGTTGGCACAATGCAGCGTGACTGCGCGGATATCGTGATAATAGATCAGATGTACGAGTACTCGCAATGGTGGCAAAGATGTGACGAGCGACAGGCCTTCTCGCGGGTGGCCGCCGGGGAGTAGCGAGGCGGGCCGCTACATACATATGAGACATGCCGCCCAGCGGGCAGACAGCCACTGCAGCCACTGCAGCCGGGCCCCTGTAGATGCTGCCAGGGTCCACTCCAGTGCCCGTCCTCCAATCCATCACCGGCGCTGAGGTCGGCGACCACCCACCAGGCGCCTCGCCATCGCCTACGACACTGGACAGCAAAACGTCGCGCCTGCAGCATGAGTCGCATTGTGCCGCATCGCATTGCATCGCGACGCGCACGACAGGTCGAACCCCAACCGCCCGTCATGTTTCCTCTCTCCTCGAGCCCCCGAGTGCGTGTCTCGAGCGCGTGGATCCCCCGGACCGCGCTCCACGCCCGCGCCGTCACGGTTCCCTTTGTCGTCCATCCGCATCCGCACGCTCCCTGCAGGGAGGCCATGGAGCGGCCCCTCTCGCTATCGCGTGCCGCCTCCGCCTGCGCCGTTGGCCACTGCAGTGAAGCATCCTTTGCTGTCGATGCGCTTCTGCGTTTGTGCATGCATCATGCATGCATGCGAGGCCCTCCTTCCCACAAAGCTTCCCCTCGAGTTTTCATCACTGTTGAACCTTATTAAGAACCTGGAGCCGCCCGACATACCAGTAGGTTGCCTTGCACTTCCCACCCTCCTGACCACCCCCCCCTCTTCGCTGGTAGTTGTCTGCTTTTCTCCGAAGCCGAACCCGTCGCCTCACCTTGCCGAGGCAATTGCTCGGCCAGACATCACCCTTGAGCACGGCGGAATACACCTGCGTTCTCTGTGTTGTACAGCGAGCCATCGGGCCATCGGACCCCGCATACTTCGCTCTCGTCCGCTGCTCTCCCGTGTGCCGCTCGCTTTAGCTGCGCTAGCGGGAGTCAACCGCCGCTGACCGGGTGAATCCCAACTCGTCAGTGCCCCAGGATTGCCTGAGCCAAAAGGCTGTTTCAGCTGTTGCGACGAACGAATACCTGAGCAAGCCGTACTCGAAGACGGTCGTGCCGACGCAGCGGCCCGCCAGCATTCTGCATCGACCCAGCGCGGGGCTCAGACGGCCTTCACCCCTGTGGCAAGACTCGGCAGTCCATCCATTCATCCATCGTGGAAGCGCAGTCTCCCGCGTCCGTCTCTACAAGCGACGCCCAAATACCACTCCTGCGGCTGTCGACGCAACGGAGCACATGAGCACACGAGCTCGAACCAGACGTGTAGCCACCGACGTCACCGTCAATCGACCCTGATCCTGCGACATCCTCCCGGACGAAGCGCTCGTTGGCCGCGACGTCTGTCCCTACACCAACCTTCCTCGACCGACCCCCGTTCGACATCGGCGCGTTGGGTGGTCAGCACCTAACGCCGTCAAAATTCCACCCAAGACGGCGCCGTCGCGGGAGAATGACTCTCGCGAACTGGCCATGGATGCGCTCAAGAACCTCGTCAGCAACATCCCCGACTGGCAGAGGCGGCTCGATGACCTGACCGGGCAAATCGACCGCCGCCAGGCCGAGCTGGCTGCCCTTGGCGCCGGGCAACCCAGGAGCGCGAGCGCCAGGTCTCTCCGGAACAAAGGCTCTTCGGAATCGCTGAGGCCCAAGGACGAAGGACCCTTGCACATGGATGTTGATGTCGACGACCTTCTGCCGCCACCTATCCGAGCCGTACCGGGACAAGATGACCCCGCGACGGCTCCCGCGGCAGGACAAGATGCCCTTGCCTCGGCGCCCACCCCAGCCGCGCAGCCTTTTCCACCAAGCCCCGAGAGCGCGAACCGCCTGGCGCTGCACAAGCAGGCACGGGACGCAGTGGTGGCCGCCCACTCGCGTGCTTTGGCCCAGGCCAAGAAGAAGCGGCGAGCATCCTCGATGGTCTCCGCGGAGGGGGCGCCTCCGACCTACAGGACGCGAAGCATGATCATTGTGTACTACGACAGCTATGTTCAAGGCTTCTTCGACGAGCTGGTGAGGTTCATCTCGTCTAGCAGAAACTTGATGCGGAAGGCGAGGATGGCGGCCAAAGTGGCACAGATCAAGCGGATGGCAGAGCTGGAGATGCCAGACGACGACAATGGCAGTGGCGACGACGGTTTACCGTCACTGCGGTACATGAGCACGCGACGGCTGGGTCCCATGTCTGCCATGAGGAGACCACAG
Organism: Tolypocladium nubicola; assembly: GCA_024340505.1. Lineage (NCBI taxonomy): Eukaryota > Fungi > Ascomycota > Sordariomycetes > Hypocreales > Ophiocordycipitaceae > Tolypocladium > Tolypocladium nubicola. The sequence continues at coordinate 6,847 of JALHCA010000062.1, read as the reverse complement.
CTCGGTGGCCTCGACGGCCCTGATCAAGGTCCAGATGTCTACGGAACCCTCGACAAGGGTCTTGAGTTTGTACAGAGCACCTGCGAGCACGGCGCCCACCAGTTCCTGAGAGATGCGGACTGTGAGGACGAGGTTAACAAGATCCGAGCGCGGATGAGCGAAGTGCTGGCAACGGCGAAAAAGGAGATGGAGCGCATAGAGCGAGAAGAACCGGAACTCGCCAAAGAATCCGGGGATGTGGGGAAACCTCGAGCCCGGCGCCCCATCAGCGTCAGGAGAGACATGTCTGCCGCCAACAAGGGCGGTGTTGAGTCGGCGAAAGCAGCCCGTGTGGATTTGGAAGCGACGGCGTTGGACCAAAAAAAGACCAACACCGTCGAGGCTGTGAACACGCTCGAGGTCGACACCAACCCGGACACGGACGAGAGTCTTGATACGGTGATGCCAGAGCTGCTGTATCGGTCAACGCGGTACATGCGCAGTCGGGCTGGTTGAGTCCAGCGCCACCGCGAGGCGACGACCACGACACCAGCAGCAGGTTCACCATCGCTCCCGCAAACGCCATCGTCAGCCACAATCGTACATCCCCGCACGTCACGACGTACAGTCTTCAAGTTGCACGGGCCAGCTGCGTGGAGAATTCGTCAGGTATTCGTTGCATGGCCGGCTCAATTCGCGGCGGAATTGTTACTTGCGGAAAAAGCAAAAAGGACAAGCCAAAAGAAGAGAGCAGATTGGTAGCTTGTTTCAGGGGGCATAGCGACATGGGGTCTAGTCACCAGCATTTGTTTGAGCAGGCATCGAACGAAATTCATGACGGGAACGCATATGGATGGAGCATAGTTTCGTTGCTGAGGTATATCTATTGGGCAATCCTACATGACCGGATACGCCCAGCTTCCCAGAACAAGCTGACCATGGAATTAATACGATGTTGATACGCCCCGATACCCACCCTACGCTCTCTATCCATGTACGAAAACGTGACAAGAATGTATATGTTACTTCGTACCAATTGACGTACACACCATCTCTGCCCGCGGAGACTCACGATACCTCTTTGCCCCAGCTACGGAATCGCTATACGAGAGGCCTCGCCACACAACGGATCGAAGCAACGATGGCTGCACGGGCAACGAAGTAACAAGAGACGGAACACAAGTCCTTTACCACCGAGGTGTGGCATGCGATAGTGGCACAATATTCACAGGCGGCTGACCCAAAGCGCCAATTGTACGAAGAGGTCTCATCTAGTAATGCATACACCAAGCCTTGTCTCAATTGAGTGAATACATAGTGGTGATGCATCCTCCCGGGGCGCTCGCGTGGCGGGGCGTCACCGCAACTGCTGGGAAACAGCCGAAAGAGCTGCAGCATGACTCGGAAGTGATATCCGCTGAGCCACACAAGACCAGTTCACGTATGTGCGAAATATCCAGGCAATGCCGTCACAGGCTCACAGCAGATGGCATCAGAGGTTGACAGAAGCTGGCTGGCTGTAGCCAATGAGTGAGGAGGAGGAGGTCCCCACATCGGCGCCAACGGCGGAAGTGACATCTTTACAGCTGTACTTTGTACCTCCCAGGCGCATAGCGTCAACACGAAGCGGCCAGGCGAACCTTCGCCAGATCACGTCTCGACGCCTTAGACCTTCTCTCAGCACCCGGAGCCATACATTGCCCTCGATCTGCCTGGCACCAGCTTGTGTTGCAACTCGCGTTTCCAAAATGACGGCGCGCTCCTCGTCCTCGGAACTATAGCTGCTAGGATCCCAGCTACCTGCGGCCTCGTCCACCGATAGCGATGGGTCAGGGCTTCTCTCTCGCGACGCCGTCGGCCGGCTCGGCCGGCATAGACATTGCGCAGCTGCAGGATGTGCAGTACGAGAGGAGCATCGGGAACGCGCGCTTCATGAAAAGCATTCGCGGCCGGCACGAAAACGGCCTCGTGCTCGTCAAGGTCCTGGTCAAGCCGTACGCAGATGTCGATCTCGGGGAATACAAGAAGCAGATGATAGGTGAGGAGCCAGAAGAATGGCCCCGGCGGCACTTGCGGCTGTTCTAACAGGCTGCCAGAGCAGCGAAAGGCCTTGGCCGACGTGCCCAACGCCCTGGGCTTCCAGCGCATCATCGAAACCGAGACGAACGGCTACCTCGTCCGGCAGTTCCACTACAGCTCCCTCTACGACCGGCTGAGCACCCGCCCGTTCCTCGAGGACATCGAGAAGAAGTGGCTTGCTTTCCAGCTGCTGTGCGCCCTGCGCGACTGCCATGCCCGCGACATCTACCATGGCGACATCAAAGCCCAGAACGTGCTGGTCACCTCCTGGAACTGGCTGTACCTGACCGATTTCTCGGCCCCCTACAAGCCGGTCTTGCTGCCCGACGACAACCCCGGGGACTTTTCGTACTTCTTCGACACGTCAGGGCGGCGGACGTGCTACATTGCCCCCGAGCGATTCTATGCCGCCGGCGAAACCCCCCCACCCGAGGCCAAGATGACGTGGGCCATGGACATCTTCAGTGTGGGCTGCGTCATCGCGCAGATGTTTCTCGAGTCGGAAATCTTCAGCCTCGCCCAGCTATACAAGTACCGCCGGGGCGAGTACGACCCCGTCATCACACACCTGAGCGTCATATCCGACAAGGACGTCCGCGACATGATCGCGCACATGATCCAGCTGGACCCCGAGAAGCGCTACTCGGCCGACCAGTATCTGGAGTTTTGGAAGGGAAAGGTGTTCCCGAGCTACTTTTACAACTTCCTGCATCAATACATGGAGCTCATCACTGACCCGTCTTCCGGCAACAGCCCCATGTCCGGGTCGCAGAAGAACTTGGGCGAGTCGGACGACCGGATAGACCGGGTTTTCTACGACTTTGACAAGATCTCCTACTTCCTAGGCTATCAGCCCGAGAGGCGCATATCGGGAGCAATGCCCCTGTCTTCGCGCCTGGGCCTGAGCCACTTTCCGGTTCGCTTGAGCATCGCAAACCACGAACACTCCGTCTCGGTGGATCTCGAGCCGCCGGAAGACGACGGCACTCTGATATTCCTCACATTGATCGTTTCGTCAATGAGAACCACGGCCAGGGCTTCCTCGAGGGTGCGAGCTTGCGACGTCTTGCTGGCCTTTGCGGAGAGACTCACGGACGAAGCCAAGTTGGACAGAGTCTTGCCGTACCTCATGACGCTCTTGCGCAAGGAGGAAACGGATGTCGTTATCGTGTCGGCTATCCGCACCATCACCCAGCTTCTTCAGCTTGTGCGCATGCCAACCCCGATCAACTCGCATGTTCTGGTGGAATATGTCTTGCCGCGAATGGAGATTGCCTTGGGGTCGAGGTCCCGGATAGCAAGCCCCCTGGTGAGAGCGACCTATGCATCGTGTCTGGGGAGCCTTGCCACGACAGGCCAGCGATTTCTAGAGATTGCATCCAGTCTCAGAGCCGACGGTTCGATGCCCATGACGGACCCGGAAGTGGAGGCTGAAAACGGCGCCGGCGCAAACTTCGAAAGCGTCTTCGATAGTGCTGGCAGAGAGCTTTTTGAAATCCTGGAAGGCCATACCAAGCAGTTGGTGGAGGACTCAGACGTTCACGTCCGTCGTGCGTTCCTGGCATCGGTGCCAGAACTCTGCATGTTCTTCCAGGAGCACTCCAATGAGATCTTACTCACGCACCTCAACACCTACCTCAACGACCGCGACTGGACGCTCAAGTGTGCATTCTTCGACACCATCGTTGGAATCGCAACCTTCATCGGGAGCACCAGCCTCGAGGAGTTCATGCTCCCCCTCATGGTCCAAGCTCTGGCAGACACGGAGGAGTTTGTGGTGCAAGCCGCGCTGCACTCCCTCGCGCAGCTCGCAGGCCTTGGCCTCTTGTCGAGACCCAAGATCTGGGAACTGGCGGATCTGGTGGGTAGGTTCACAATGCATCCCAACATCTGGATACGGGAATCCGCGGCGGAGTTCCTGTCCATGTCGGCCAAGTTCCTGGTGTTCGCGGATGTAAAATGCATCCTGATGCCACTGATGCAACCATACCTGAAAGTCACAACTCTTCCCGAGTTTTCTGAACTCGCCGTGCTCGACGCTCTGAAGAAGCCGCTGTCCCGAGCGGTATTTGAGCAGGCTATTACCTGGGCCTCGCAAACTGACCGAGGGGTCTTCTGGAAGCCCCTGCAGAAACTGCGCTCGCTGACCCTCGGGTCAGGTGGGAGTTTGACTGCTAGATCGTCCAAGGATTTGCACGTCACTCCAATGGGCAAGACTGTTCGCAACGAGGAAGATGAACAATGGTTTGAGAAGCTGAGAAACCTCGGACTGAAGCCGGAGGATGAAGTCAAGCTTCTGGCTCTTCGAGAGTTCATCTGGCGCTTGAGCAAGATCAAGGCGCGGGACCCTTCAGCAGGAGAAGTGAGCATGTCGACAGGGCTTATTTCTTTGACAGGCCTCGGCGTTACACCCCAAACGGTCTTCTTTAACGATGCCCCTCTCAGGGACCCTACAATTGTACCGGACCTTGACTCCCCTCCCGGCCCATACACCATTGCGGATGCTCTGCTGGATGCCTCTATGACTATCGACGACTCAATTGGCAAAAGAAGACGTGCGGCACTGAATTCCCAAGTGAATCGAGTCCACAGCGCCGGCCCTCGGCCATCGCAGGCGACGAGGCGCCTCTTGTCGCCCGAAGACAGTGAAAGGGCGAGCTCGAGACACTCCAGGAGAGAGTCGTCCATCAGCCGAGGAGCTGGTGCCGGTGACGATGAAATGTCTGTCCGTGACGGGCCCTATTCGACCAGGACGGGGATTCGACACCAACCAAGCGCGTTGAGCCTGCTTGATCGCAAGAATGGCAGCAAATCGGCAGCGGAGACCGGAACCAGCGACACCAACGCCTTTGGAGAAGTTGAAGGACCATTCGTTCAAGCATCACCGGCGCCGCCAGCTCCGATACGTGAAAATGACGAACGAGCGGTCGCTCCGAAGCAGTCGAGGCATAGCTACGAAGGAACCGACCCAAACATTCAGCGGATGTTGGACCGTATGTATATCGACAACTTCCCTCGCGACGTCTTGGACTTTGGGCCCCTGGTACAGCCCATTTCTATCGGCAAGAGCAGAGTCGTCAATATCCAACCTGGAGACTCGCAGTGGAAGCCGGAGGGACATCTAGTGGCGACATTCGGGGAACACAAGGGCCCTATCAACCGGGTTGTCGCGTCTCCGGACCACATCTTTTTCATCACTGGCGGCGGGGACGGTTCTGTCAAGGTTTGGGACACGGCGAGACTGGAGCGCAACATCACACACCGCTCCAGACAGACACACAGGCACGCCGAAGGCGCCCGTGTTCTTGCCCTGTGTTTTGTGGAAAACTCTCACTGCTTCGTCAGCTGTGCCACTGATGGGAGTGTTCATGTGGTCAAGGTCGACACAGTCTCCGCAAGCGGCGTCATTAGGTATGGCAAGTTGCGGCTGGTGCGGGAGTACCAACTTCCAAAAGACGAGTTCGCAGTGTGGTGCGAGCACTTCAGACAAGAGGCAGCATCAGTTCTGATACTTGCAACAAACCGATCGAGAATTCTGGGCATCGACTTGAGGACGATGACGGTCCTCTACGAGTTGGAAAACCCGGTCCATCACGGGACACCAACCTGCTTCTGTGTGGATAAGAAACGCAACTGGCTTTGTGTCGGGACCTCTCACGGCGTAGTTGACCTGTGGGATCTCCGATTCAAGATGAGGCTCAGGGGCTGGGGTGTGCCCGGGAAGAGCTCCATCTATCGCGTGTGCATCCATCCGACCAAGGGTCGCGGCAAATGGGTGTGCGTGTCTGGGGGGACAGGACAAGGAGAGGTGACGGTCTGGGACCTCGAAAGGACGACTTGCAGGGAGGTCTACCGCACCAGCGGAAACAAGGACGGCCCAAAGGGATACAGTGCATGGGATGTGGACGAGGACAAGCCCGAGGGCATGCTTGGCCGCTTCGCCACGAACCTCGAGAGCAGCGACACGGCAAACGCGGACCGGGGAGTGCGAGCCATGGTCGTCGGGACCGGAGCGGCAGAAGATTCCCGCGACGTCCGCCACGCGTACATTGTCACGGGAGGATCTGACAAGAAGCTACGCTTCTGGGACATCTCGCGGATCGAGAGCTCGTGCGTCTACAGCGGCCTGCAGCCGGAGGAGCCTCAACCGACCTACACGGCTACACACCCCACCACAGGCGTCACGCTGAACACGGAAAAGGCCGCAAGACACGCGGCGTCTGGGGCTAATGGCGGCAGCAACTCGAGGGCAAAGGGCAAGAATCCCGCGAGCGGACGGCCTCCGCGCTCGACGGTGATCTCCATGCAGCAACAGCAGCTGCTTCAGTCGCATATGGACGCCATCTTGGACGTGGTGATCCTGGAGTATCCGTATACGATGAGCGTCTCGGTAGACCGGTCCGGCGTGGTGTTTGTGTTCCAGTAGTTCTGGCATGGCGGGCGCGACGGCAGTGATGCTGAGGGGTCAGAGACATCTTCGGGCTCAACGGACATGATGGACGTGAGCGAGTCAATAATGTTCGAGTAGAAGACCAGACGGAACAGCGGTCCAGACGGAATAGCGGGAATGGCGTCGTATGAATAATTTCTCTTCAACTATGGCAATGGAACGAGTGATTGTAGCTTGTACTTCGTACCTGTCGTCGTGACTGGTGGTGTGGCGCACCAGTTGGCATCTGTGGCTTGACTTGCTGGCTGATGCTATTTATTACGCCCGGAGGGAGTCCCCTAGAGGGCCACTGCGCTACGCTATTTACCGTTCAGTACATTGTTGCATGTCTCCTCAGGC